>JARQWZ010006048.1:0-61707 GCA_033150135.1 Gobio occitaniae | reverse complement strand
AGATGTTTCTTACGGCCCATTTACAGGATAACTACATGCGGTTATCCCTTTAGTTACTACTCTCATAAAATACTTCAATTGCATGTTTGCTTTTAAGCCTAAATGTAGTGCCTAAATTAATATTCAGTGCAAAAACATTTAGCAGAGATCTGCTTGTCTCCCTCTACTGTATTCTGTCTTTGACGCACATGTGCGCCCGCAGCTTCCAGCGCTCGTTCAGCGAAGATTGCAGTTGCAGACTGTCTGTCATGCAAAATGGAAATGCTCACATGAATTAGTAACATTTGCCGATATGGATAACCTGTAAAATGAACGTTTTTGTGCACACAACTGTCAAAGCCCATGACGGTAGGCCTATGTTAAACGATAATTCTTTATTTTAAGCTTCAAGCTAATGCATTAGCATGTTTTGGGCGCTTGGATCACATTCCTTTCCCGCAGCAGCTCACGCTTTCCTTCATTGTTTTTAAATGCATTATCCATAAAGCGTTATTCAGTGCTGTTATTAAAGTGTGCACCGAGGACAGACCGACTTATCAATAATGAGAATCGTTAGAGATGTTCACATTGATGTATCATCGACTAGTTGTTGCCGCTAAAGCCTAGTGACTTATAGTTCACCCAAACTGAAGTTAAAGTAAGCCTTTTTCTCAACGCTTTGCTAGACTGAACATTCAGTGGTTTGTTGGGATTCACTTGTGCCATGATCTCATGTTTCTAATGATCCTCTAACCTTCCCTAACGCAGCAGGCAGCTGTACTGGTATGTAAAACCTGACGTTTGTGTGGCTTTGGTTTTTTTTATCTATTTTCCTATACGCTCCACTTCAGTTGTCTGTGTTGGTGGTAAACTCCTTTACTAGCTGAAAGGGGTGGGGTGATGAGAACAACAAGAATATTTTCCATAGCTCTTTACCCCCCTGTCTAGCATGGGCTCTGCATAACAGATGTTAATTTGCGCTCCCATTGTTTGAATTTTACAAGTTTCCCATTTGGAGAAAACTAAGCCTCTGAAGGAACTGAATGTTCTTGTTCTGTACAGAACAGGACAGATCTGCACAAATGATCTTTAAAACACTTTTAAATTATAAATTTGCATCAAACTGTCAATCCATTCAGTGTATGTGACCTCCATTCATATTACCTGCATGGCTCTATTTTCACTTGGATGTTCGTGGATTCTGTGAAAATCTAATGTGTGTTTTGTTGCTAATTGCATTTTTGTAATTTTCCCCCTCAGGAGAGCAGCCAGAAGACAAGCCATTCGTCATCCAACCAAGATTGAAAAGGACAACAAGGGCCCGACTAAAGCCACCACCACTAAACTGGTCTACCAGATCTTTGAACACCTTTTTCTCCGATCAGATTGACCAGAATATAATAAGGATGGAGGTGGAGTGAAGAGACAACGGTGTGGTGTCTGTGAGGTAGGTTCTCCAGAAATGGCCTTTTATTGCAATCAAATTAAGCCTGTAATGTCCATGTGACATGACTGGCATCCCTTTATCATTCAGGTGTGTCAAGCGCCTGATTGCGGCAAGTGTTCAGCCTGTAAGGATATGATCAAGTTTGGAGGCAGTGGCAGAAGTAAACAGGCCTGTCAGAAGAGAAGGTATGCTTGCTCTGGGCAGTCTTCATACCAGGGATGGAAATTAGCACCAGCCAAATGCGGGTGATTTTGTGTTGTAGCGGGTAAACTCGCTTCACCTACCGGCCACCCTTGGCGGGTAAATAAAAATAGCATAGCCTACTGTTTCACCTGGACGGCGGACACTTTTAGAGGAGGCACACCTTCAAAAAAAAGTGGCGTTATAAATCAAATTCACAATAAGTAGTAGAGAAGTTAATTTGCGCGTGGTTGCGTTTTAGCGGCTTTGTTGCCATAGCGGTGGAGTCTAGAGAACATGCGCGTTTTTTTTAAAAACATCGAGCTCGCGTCGCGTCCACCGTTTGAACGCAAGAGGATCTCCAGATATAGGTCTGAATAGAAAAGCTATCAATGGGTCTGTCCAGTAACTCGTGATGAACCTCAGGTGAACTGCACACTTTGCAGAGAAGCATTTCAGTTGCTCTGACTGAATGACTTAAAGCAGCAGCGCTGACAGACCAGTTTGTGACACACATCTGTGCTTCTAAAGGTATAGGCCTATTGTTTTTTTTAAATGGATAATCGATTTATATAATATTCCATACATTATCAGAGCTTGGCAGACAGAATTATCATATATTTTAGACAGGTTAATTCATAGATTATAGCTTAATGTTATTAATGTATCATTTTAATCATACATAATAAATAATCCTGCCATATAAAGTTTGACATTTTATTAAAAGAATATTTAGATAAAAGTGGGACAAATAATTGCATAAGTCATCATTTAAGTATATTAATAAAAAAAATTAACATTTTTGAATTTCAGAATTGTCAAAAGTGATTAGTGGTTCAGAATGACTGCATAAAGGGACAGTTCACCCAAAAATGAACATTCTGTCATTTACTCACCCTCAAGTTGTTCCAAACATGTACACATTTATTTATGTTGAACACATAGGAAGATTCATTCCTACTATGGAAGTCAATGGTGCCCCCAAAACAGCCTGGTTACAATTTTCTTCAAAATATCATCTTTTGTGTTCAGCAGAACAAAGAAACTCATACTGGTTTGGAACATGAGGGAGAGTAAAGGGATAGTTCACCCAAAACTAAAACATTGTCGTCATTTAAAGTGCACCAAATAGGCTACTAAAGAGTTCTTTAGAAATAATAATTAAATAATCAATTGTAAAATAATTTAACATTTTATATTGTCAGAATGGGTGTCCCTTATTTTGCCACACTGAAGGTGGCAACCTTAGTAGGCCATGTCGTCAACATGCTTCAGAAGATGCCAAAACTAAGTTACATTGTTGGGACTAAACCTAAAACTGGAAGCCATAAAAGACCACAAATCATCAACCATAAAATGCCACATCCATTAAACTGCCCTACTCATTTAATGAAATGTATATCAGTTCATGGTTTGTGTGTGTATAAGAGAAAATGTCAGTATTTCATTGAGATTGAGATTTGTGATTAAATAAACTGCCTAAGTATTGTAGAGCTTGTAGTATTAATTTTTTTACATCCAGTTACACATTGTCGGTTAAAAACAAAGTGGCTGGTAAAAACAAGAAAGTGGCTGGTGGATTTCAAAATCTACTAGCCACTCAGTGGCCGGTGGACAAATTAATTTCCATCCCTGCTTTATACTTTGCCAAATTGTGTTTTGATGATGTGAAACCAATGTCAATTGATTGTCTCTAACATGACTACTGCTTATGAGACTGATCTCCCCTTGCTTTTTCCTCCTGTATTTGCAGAAGCAGATTTTCACATCTAGAAAGAGTAGCAATGCCTCATTGTTTCCATGTTTTGTTCCAGATCTGTTCAATGCTGAATTCACTCAGTGCTGTTAATCTTGAATTAATTTGCTTTACAAGTAATTGTATTCTGCGTTTCCTTTATGATCATACAGTAGGTCTTAAATGTCAGTCCTAATGGTCTTTAAAAAGGTCTTAAATTTGACTTTGTGAAACCTGCAGAAACCCTGTTAGTCAGGGTAGTACAGAGTGAGAATAGGATAACCTTTTTAGGAAGCGCTTTATTTCCTGCCAGTTTGTTATCCAGCTCTATGGCCTTGGATTTTGTTTCCTATGTTAAATCTAAATGGACGTCTTTTCTTGTCCAGGTGTCCCAACCTGGCAGTGAAAGAAGCGGAGGATGATGAGACTGTAGAAGAGGAGGATGTGTTGCCAGTTATTAAAGACACAAAGAAAGTGTCTCAGACCAAGAAAAAGAAACCGACCAAGAATAAGATCAGCTGGGTGGGAGAGCCCATCAAGGTATGTGATCTTTGACTTGCAGTGAGAACCTGGATGTCCACTTCTAGAACTTAAAGTATTGATATTGTCCTTTCAGACTGAGGGAAAGAAGAAATACTACATGAAAGTGCGTGTGGAGAATGAGGTGGTGGAGGTTGGTGATTGTGTGTCTTTCAGTCCTGATGACCCATCACACCCCCTCTACTTGGCCAGGTAACCTTTATCGAAGCAAACTTGGGTTGTTTGCAGTGAGGTTAAACTAAATAGACATTTTATTGACGTTATAATTGCCACAAATCTAAGCTGTTTCTTTTTTGATTTGTAGGATTACAGCATTGTGGGATGATGGTGACAAAATGTTTCATGCCCACTGGTTCTGCCGTGGTACTGAGACGGTGCTTGGAGAGTCATCGGACCCTCTTGAGCTCTTCCTTGTGGATGAGTGTGAAGACATGCAGCTAAGTTTTGTCCAAGGCAAGGTCAACGTCCTCTACAAGGCTCCATCTGAAAACTGGTTCATGGAGGTACAGATGCTGAAGTTGGAGCTACATTTGTGTTTGTAATGAACTGGGCAGAGGTTTTAATATTTGCACGCTTTCAGGGTGGAATGGATGATGACATCAAAGTAATCGATGATGATGGCAAAAGCTTCTTTTATCAGCTCTGCTATGAAAGTGAATGTGCTCGCTTTGAGACTCCTCCCAGTGTCACACCATCAGAGGATTGCAAGTATAAGTGAGTGCTGCTTTTGAACTCCTTTTCTTTCCAGTGGCATTTCTCTTTACATGCACTTTAATGCATGTTTTATGGCAGGTTCTGTGCCAGCTGCACAAGGATTAAGGAACGAAAAGATCAGGATGCACCTCATGCCTATGAGCCCCTGGAGGATGAGGAGACTGACTCTAAAATCTTCTATGGGTTGGCTAGCCTGAAGGGGGAGCAGTACAGAGTAGGGGACAGTGTCTATCTACCCCCTGATGCTTTTAATTTCACGTAAGGGTTTTTAAAAAATGTTATTAAGATGTTTTGCGGTTGAAAGGAGTTTTATTAAGTGTGTATGTTTTCTCTTGAAGGGTGAAGGCTGCAAGCCCAGGGAAGCGTTCTCACAGAAAGGAGGATGTTGATGAGGATCTTTACCCAGAATACTACAGGAAGTCCTCAGATTACATAAAGGGCTCAAACCTGGATGCTCCAGAGCCCTTCCGCATTGGCCGCATCAAAGAAATCTTTTGCAGCAAGCGCAGCAATGGAAAGGCAGACACAACCGAGATCAAACTGCGCCTCTATAAATTCTACAGGTGACACATTTTAATTTGCATTTCTCTAGCATGTTAACCACTGTTTTAAATCATTTAAAAGCAGATTTCCTCTTTCCCCCTAAGGTTGTACATTTTAAACTGACCTGATTTGACTGTTGCTTTCAGGCCTGAAAACACTCATAAAGGACCAAAGGGTGCCTACCACTCTGACATAAACCAACTCTACTGGAGTGATGAAGAGGTGAACGTGAACATGGCGGAGGTGCTGGGCCGCTGTCGTGTGGAGTATTCAGAGGATCTTGTGGAAAGTGTGCAAGACTATTCAAGCAGAGGCCCTGATCGCTTTTATTTCCTAGAGGTAAGGATGAGAGTTGGAGCAAACTGGTGGTAGTGTGGTTAAGCCATTATGCTCCTGACTGAGTTTTCAACTTTGTTTCAGCTGCACTGTAATTGTTGAAGTTTTGTCATCTAAAAACATCTTTTCATACAGCATTTCCAACCCTCTGTTTAGTGTTGCTGTTTAATTACTGTATTTGTATGTGTATCTATCTATATTGATGCTGTTATTTTCTTGTACAGCTTTGAGAATGCTTAGCCAGTTAGCATTTGTTGTTTGACTTTGTTTTCTTTAGGCTTATAATGCCAGGTCTAAGAGTTTTGAGGATCCTCCCAATCATGCCCGATCAGCTGTGACTAAGGGCAAGGGCAAAGGAAAGGGGAAAGGTAACAGTGTAAATTCTCATTCACACCAAGGATGACTAATGATGGCTAGAAGTTAAGAATCTTTCTAATTTAAAAGAGTAGCGTAGCTATACAACTACAGCACTTGCTTTTAATAAACAGAACGTTGCGTGTTGGTGTGGACATTAATATATAGGGCTGGGTTTAAAATACAGATTTCTGGATTTTAATCGATTCTCACGTTTGCAAATCAATATCGGTTCTTAAATCCCAAGGTTTTCAGTTGATGAATGAACGGAACATTGTAGCACGCCTCCCATCAAATATTTCGCGAATCTTTGTGCTTTCAGACTTCAAATTAATGGTAACTGATTTCAAATTACGTCCATTTTATTACAAAATATAAATACAGTTTTGGAATTGTGGCGTGAGATCACTCTGGCTCAGCTCAAGAGATGAACTGATAATTTCCTCGCCTTTAATACCAGTTACAGCGTGAAATATGAATGGGCATCTGAACGTGTTGGAGTACAACTTACCGAAATCTGTATCATGTCACATGGAATTGCTCAGTTAACAAGTTTTACTAACGTCTTTACACTGGATATGATTTTTCCTGAGGTAAATCTGACGGTTTTACCACGTAAACTCCTATAAACTATATACTATCCTATAAACTAGAAAAATTAACTCTAGAGCGGAGCATTTTGCTAAATATATGCACCATATTACATATTCATTATGTTCTTCAGTATTAAACACCATGCCAGATTTATTTCAAACATGCATTTATGACCTCCACCATTTAAATATTTCATAACTTTATTATAATAACCTAATTAAGTTTTGTATACAAATCGGTTAATTTTTACCTTCAATATATAGTAGGCTACAACTGACTCCCATAGTTTACTGCATCAGTTTAGAGATTTGTTTTGTACCTGATCTATATCCTAAATCAATACATTTCGATTCACAAGCTTGCAATTCAATTAAATATCAAAGTGTGAAATTTGTCAATACCCAGCCCTGCTAATATAGTTTATTACAGCTATCATTCTTGGTGAAAATGGGCCTTAACTTTGAGATGAAAGTCATGGAATCCTTAGAATTTGTTTCCAATTTGTGCATCGTGATTGTTTGCAGGGAAAGGGAAAGGTAAAGCAGCCTCACAGGAATCGACGGATCAGGAGCCCCAAGAGCTGACAGTCCCCAAACTGCGCACTCTGGATGTGTTCTCTGGCTGTGGTGGTCTATCTGAGGGTTTCCATCAAGCAGGTTGGGCTTCTATTCAAAACTGGTTTATGGAACTGTTATTGTATTCGGGGCTCAACATTAACGCTTGTCTAGGACAAGTGAGAATTTTACTAGCCCGACTGGACAAAGTAGCCTGATTTAAGTCAATAACAAAAAATAATTGGGGATTCACAAATGCGAGTGAATCTGATTTTACTACATTTAGTTTAAGTGGCAATTGATGGTGGATAATGTATAATTTACTGACAGTAAGAAGGTTCCGCTGTTGAGGCTTATGCAACCCCTCGAGGAGTAATCTAAACAAATGAGCGCAGCACACAAAGAAACTGTTAAGATACTGAGGTGGAGTTATATTCATAACCTATGATAGTTAAGCAACATCACACGAACCAGAGTGCGGTCTTCCTGAATGCATTACGATTGAAAATGACTGACTAAATCAATATTTGCAGTAGGCTTGCTACGATAGTCGGTGTTGCCGGTGTTACCGGTGTCCAGACTCAACACCGGTTACATCACTTGCCCACCGTGGCACCGCCCACCGTCTTTTTGATTTTTTTATAGTAATAAAATAATTTAGTTCAGTTAGAGAACAGACAATACAAATAAAAACTGAACGTATCTGCTTAATAAAGCAGGATCCGACCGTGACTCTCGGCAGCGGCAGGAGTCATTCATCAGATTTAAGAGTGAGGAGCTGACTGAGATGACCGCGGAAGATTTGGTTTCAAAGCGAAACGTAAAAGCGCCTATTTAAGGGAGTTTGTCATTTATTTTGTTGTTGTGTTTTTCATTAAAAATAATAGACTAATGAACCCATAATTCAAGCAACCCGCAGCCGAATTGGCGCTAATTCAAAACCGAAAGTTAAATGTGCACGGCCGCACAGAGCGCGCATTGTTTACTTTCGCCTGGCTCCGCAGTGCGAGCCTCCGCTACGCTGACGGCGCGCATTTCTTTTTGGCGCGCGCACCCTCGCGCTCGAGCGGGCGCGTCGAGTATAAACGAGGCTTTACGGACGAACTGTTATTCATTCATGGCGTGCATCTCAATCATAGACTGATCAATGCTTGATCAGTGCCCTGACTACTGAACTAGGGAACTGATTGAGACGCACCCATGGCCTCACAGAGCGCGCATTTACAGACGAGCTGTCATTCACGGTGTGTGAATACGCAACACTGGCGCGTTTTCAGTTCAGAGCGGTCGTGTGCATGTTACTTTCGGTTAGATAGAATTAGTGATTTAAAAGCCTCCGCCGGTGATACCGGTATTACCGGTGTTGTCACACATCAATTAACCGGTGGGAAAATTTCCTCACCGTCACATCCCTAATTTGCAGTCATTATTTAATTATCGTATTAAATCAGTTGGCACTCACTTTTTACACTCAATATTGACACTTTGTTCTTTCAGCAGCAACAATTTTTCCAAATCAAGATCACAGCAGAACCATAGCGCATTTTACAGCCACGTTTCATTACTGAATGATTCAGTGTTTTGAACTAATCTGAGTCGAACAACTGCATCATTCTTGAATGAATCAGTTGTGTGAACAAATTGTGACGTTTTAAATGTCAAAGCTGATAGAGCACTGAGAATATTGCCTCAGAACAAATTTTTTTTTTTTTTTTTTATTATATTCCAAGTGAATAATCATTTTACTTGTCCTAAGAACAAGCACATGGTATTTAATGTTAAGCCTTGCTTATACATTTCTTTTCCCAAACACCAGGCATCTCCGAGACTAATTGGGCCATAGAGATGTGGGATCCTGCCGCTCAGGCCTTCAGGTTGAACAATCCGGGCACCACAGTTTTCACGGAGGACTGTAATGTCCTTTTGAAGCTGGTGATGTCCGGAGAGAAGACCAACTCTCTTGGACAGAAGCTTCCACAGAAGGGTGATGTGGAGATGCTCTGTGGTGGGCCGCCCTGCCAAGGTTTCAGTGGAATGAACCGCTTTAACTCGCGCACATACTCAAAGTTCAAGAACTCTCTGGTGGTCTCTTATCTGAGGTCAGCATAAGGAGTCTTGCTGTAAAATGAGACTTTGCATATTTGGAAATGTGCTGTTGCTGGATGTTTACACTTTTATCTGTTCTTTCCTTTACAGTTACTGTGACTACTACAGACCCAAGTTCTTCCTGCTGGAGAATGTGAGGAACTTTGTGTCATTCAAGCGCTCCATGGTCCTGAAACTCACGCTGCGCTGTCTTGTGCGCATGGGATACCAGTGCACCTTTGGTGTGCTACAGGCAAGTTGTATTAAATAATCTATTATAAAAGTGCTAATTTGATGTCAACATGGTTGCCTATTTTAGCCCCCATATCTGCCTGTAGATTTAATTTTTGAAATTCTTTCTTTAGCACTTGAGCAAAGTATAACTGAGTGCACATTTAAATTTACTCTCATCTCCTCTTCTGCAGGCTGGGCAGTATGGAGTGGCCCAGACCCGACGCAGGGCGATCATCCTGGCTGCAGCCCCGGGTGAAAAGCTGCCCCGTTACCCAGAACCCCTCCATGTGTTTGCTCCACGAGCATGTTCTCTTAGTGTGGTGGTTGGTGAAAAGCGATACATAAGCAATGTGACTCGGTATGCATTTGTGAACACTTATGTTGGTCTCTTTAATAAATTCTGCACTTTTCTATACTAATCTTGCGCTATTCTTTTCCAGTGGAAATGGGGGCGTTTATCGCACAATCACAGTGCGGGACACCATGTCCGACCTCCCTGAGATCCGTAACGGAGCCGCGGCTCTGGAGATCTCCTACAATGGCGAGCCACAGTCCTGGTTCCAGAGACACATTCGTGGCTCTCAATACCAGCCCATCCTGAGGGACCACATCTGTAAGGTCAGTCCCTCAACGGTGCTGTCGACAGGGACTTGGTGTCATTTGACAATTGGACAATAGTAATAAGGACAATACTTTTTCAGTGGCTTTGAACTAAATGTTGCTTATTTTTGCATTTGACACACAATGTAATTAACTTGGACCAAAACTGCAGTTGTAGAGAAATTTCTTGTCAGACATACAGGAAGTTAAGGGTTAGATACTTGAAGAGCTCACTTTAGTCTTCTGAATATTTGCTAAATTATGTCTTGCGAGAGAAGGCACCATAGCTCAAGCGGGTTAATAATTGGATTTTGTGGTGTAGGACATGAGCGCCCTGGTCGCGGCCCGCATGCGCCACATTCCTTTGGCTCCTGGTTCTGACTGGAGGGATCTTCCTAATATTGAGGTGCGGCTGCGGGACGGCACCACCACAAAAAAGCTTCGCTATAGCCACCCTGACAAAAAAAATGGCCGCAGTGGCACCGGTGCATTAAGAGGAGTGTGTTCCTGTGCTGATGGTTTGTAATTTGATAAGTTGGAGCTTTTTTTTTTTTGGTTTCTTTTCAATGAATAAAAAAGTCTGACTTACCAGTTACTGTCTTATTGCTCTAGGAAAACCATGTGACCCTGCAGACAGGCAGTTCAACACATTGGTTCCCTGGTGTCTGCCTCACACGGGCAACCGCCACAATCACTGGGCTGGTCTGTACGGCCGCCTGGAATGGGATGGGTTCTTCAGCACTACGGTGACCAATCCTGAGCCTATGGGAAAGCAGGTATTGCCTTCATATATACCATATGCTAACTTATCATGATATGAAGCATACTAAAAAAAAAAACACAAGTCTCTTAAGATTAACTACTTTCTGGCCCTAAAGTTTTGAACAGGCATTTTTATGTATGTTATAGGGCTGCTCGATTATGGAAAAAATCATAATCACGATTTTTTTGGTCAATATTGAAATCACGATTATGTAACACGATTATTTCACATGACTTTGGGAATGTGTTGCATTTATTAAAAATACACCTTTCAACAATTCAATTGAAATTGTAACATTTGTTGTACTTTTTGAACTATTAAAATAAATAATATAACATGTATTCAAATCAAAGTGTAAAAGTATTCACGTAAAAATGATAACCACAAATGAATAAGATCAACAATATGGTTCGGCTAGATATGCTTTTCAGGTACGTCTAACATTAGTTTTCAGGTACAGAAATGTATCAAATGTAAAATAACATTGCATATTTAAGTGCATAAATTAAAGATTAATCCTATTAAACTTACAACAAAAGACTAGGACATCACTCACCGCTCTTGAATAGCTTTTGTTTGACATTAAACAGATGGCAGTAAAGGCTACTGCCCCTTTAAGACCTAATGATACTGCCCCTTTAAGACCTAAAGCTTGGATATGCGTCGTCTTACAGACTGTCTGCTAGGATACTCATCAAGATGGACATGTTGACACACGTTTTGTGTGAGTTTGTCCGTTCAAGAGCAAGACTTTAAAGAACTCAATATTTGCGCGCTGTGAGACGCACATTTTCTCACAGCGCGTCTTCTCATTCTGGCACTAAACCCGGGTGAAGACTGCGAAATGGCAGCACTCGCATGCATTGAACAAAGTTTACAAAGAGAGAATTATTTGAAAAATATGAAGGAAAAAAAGGACGTTTACACGGCATCCCTGCTCTCGTCAGTTTGTTTCTATATTAGATTGTCATAGATCACTCTGTTTAATTTTCAAGTGGTTAAACAAATTCGTGGTGTTCCCTTGCGTTGCAGCCACTACCATGTAGCAAATCTTGCACGTAGCATGTTTCTGCTCGTCGTCTGATTCCTCGAAGCCAAACTGTTCCCAGACAACGGAGTTGGTTTTGCCTTTTTTGCTCACCAGACGCTGCTGTAACTGCCCTCCTTCTGCCATCTTTACTCGCGCCGAGTTTTTACATTCCAGCGGTTGATATGCACACGAGACTCACGAACTGAGTTTGTGGCTTCGGGAGGGGCGGATGTGCGCATTTCATTCAGAACGCAAGACAAAATAAGAGCGTTCTTGCAAAACTGAACATGGCAAAATAGTTTTTTTTTCTCGATTGTACTATTTTGGTGATCGTTGGGAGGCGAAATCGAAATTCGATTAATTGCACAGCCCTAATGTGTGTTTTTTTTTTTTTTTTTTTTTTAATTTAGCAAGGATGCATGAAATTGATCAAGTTACATTTATGTTTGAGGACTAAGTGTCTTAATTTTCTATTCAAAGAACCTCTCAAATGATTTCCATGTGTTAAGCAGCGCAGCTATTTTCAACATTGATAATTGTTTATCAATTCATATTAGTGATTTCTGAAGGACTGTGACACTGAAGACTGGAGTGATGCTGAATATTTCAGCTTTGCATCACAGGAATTTCATTTTTAAACATTACATTTTTTTGTGGTCTTCAAGGTTTTTTTATTGAACCACTTATCCGTTTTGAGTTCACAAGTGGACTTTCCCCATTAAATACGAAGTTCTACCCTGTTGCAGTGTTGTTAATTAAGGTGTTATTTCCCCCAGGGACGTGTCCTTCACCCTGAGCAGCACCGTGTGGTGAGTGTCAGGGAATGTGCACGCTCACAGGGCTTCCCAGACACCTATCGCTTCTTCGGCAACATCCTAGACAAACACAGACAGGTATGATGCCTGTGCTAAAGACGTTCAATTCTTGTGAAAAGTATACGTTTAACAGGAACTCTAATGTCCTTGTATTTCTCAGGTTGGTAATGCTGTGCCTCCACCCCTCTCCAAAGCCATTGGCCTGGAGATCAAGAGATGTGTGCAGGAGAGAATGAAGGAGAATGCTACAGGTGTGCATTTATTTTTAAGTGTTTAAACTGTCAGTGAGGGAAACGAATACTTAATCTCTTCAACATCCTTTCTTTCAGAGCCTGTAAAGCAGGAGAAGATGGAGATCTAAAGTTATCTCTTCATAAAACCGCAGCTCATTTGCATTGTGTTTGGGAGTGTCTGATGCATCAGTCCCGTAAACTCATTCCATTATTCATAAGCTGGTCTGGAGCCTGGCCACTTCAGTGGCTTTTCTATGGACAGTCTGTGCAGTGCCATTATGTGATTGTTTTATCAATTTCTAAATGTGGTTTTAACCGTGTATTTGCAATTACCCACTCTGAGACAGTGGTATTAAATTCTATGTAGTTTTTATATGTTGTAATATTTCAAATAAAGCTCTTATTCAATGGTGTCACAGTTTTCTTTATTTTTTTCCAAAACTGAATGGTCCCAATGGGAACATCTTTGATTCGTTTTAATAGTTTAAGTTAATGATCCCGCTTTAAAGTTATTTCAAACTCTCGTTTCCTAGTTTTGGTGGTCGAAGCTGTTGAAAAATCATTATCCTCTATCAATTTAAAACTGGAACAATACATTTTTGTAACATTGTTTATATGACGCCTGTATTAACCCTAACTGGGTTAAAGTGCAATAAACCAAAAATCAAGATAAACTAAATATTAACCATTGCAATTAAAAAACAGATCAAAGCAATGTTACATTACAAAAATAAAACCTGTTATTAACAAAGACATTTTTACTGTTTTCCAACGTATTCTCCCAAACTGAATATTCTGTATCTACATTTTTAGCTTAGTTATTTTGTTTGTTGGAGGGGGTGGATTTACAATCCCTTGTTTATTAATGAGTTGAAAAGCAGTTTTCTTAAAACAGTGCATCTCTTCTGGTATTTATTTTAGAGGCAACGTCTGCATTTGCTCTCTGATTTGACTGAGGGTCTGAGTTATGCATTCCTGACATGAGTGTTTATTAAATTAGCCCGGCTTCCAGAGAATGAATATATACTGGTTTTGTAATTTGCTCAAACGAGTCATGTAGAAAGAAAATTGTCAGTTGGAACTTTTTTATTCTGCTGTTCTCATGATGGCTGTATAAGACCTATAAAGACAGACAACCATCCACAAATACATAATTAGCAAGTGATTCTTAAGATTTTTAACACATTGGTCATTTTGTTACATTATGGGCGTGAATCAGGGGTAGAAGTTGATATCTGTGTTCCATTTCAGTGAAGTCCTGTCAAAACAGCCTTGAATGGAAAATGTATCGCATGTTTTATTTTTATTTTTAGTAATCGAAAGTTTGAGACATGTGACCCTGCCAAAGAAATAATCTCCAGGATAGTTTAACTGCGCGCCGGAGAAGAACCAAATACTGGGACTGTCTGGGGAAAAAGGGGACGTCTGGTCACTCGGTTTAACGTTAAGTTAACGTTACTCTAATTATGCGTTACTGGTGTTACACGACTTCACGTCAAAACGTCTTGTATACGGCCATTAATGTGCTCAACCTTTGAATTTTTGTTATGAACTATATTCTGAGCATTAGTGGTACTTTCTGTTTGCTTGCTAAACTTAATTGATTATGGTGAATGTGTGGCCTGTTATGCAGCGTAACTAAGGTTACGTTAAATGTCTTGTCTCGTCAGTTATGTCATTAAAGTAACATGATATTACTGTCTGTCTTTTAACATTTCTATCGTAAAACAATTGTATTAAATGTTAAAAACACAAATATTGTTAATCTATTTACATCTTACCTCGTACGTAAATAACGCCTTTACCGTTAAACTGACGCGTTGCTCTGGAATGTTCTGAAGCCCGCCTTCTTTGATTTGATTGGTCATTATCAGAAGTGGACAGTAGTGAAGTATTTTTACTTTATACTCAAGTACATTTTTCAAGTATATGTACTTTATCAGTGTTTTTCGTTGGAAAACTTTTACTTCACAACAGTCCAAAGCATAATGTCGTACTTTTTACTGTGCCACATTTCATAAATAAAAGTTTTTTTTTAACCTTTAATAATTACATAAATTAAATTTAGTATTTTCTTACTTGTACTCAAGTAAAACTTTGAATTACTTTTACTTGAGTAAAAGTAAGAAAGTAAGTTCTACATTTTTAATGTCACTAAAGCTGCAGTTTTTGCGGTTCTAGGTTAATGAACAGAACTGCATGCGTCTTGCGGAAGAACATTGTGGCCGGAGCTACTTCTCTCTGTTTATGTCTATGGCGAGTCACGCAGGGCCTGTGCTCCTCCGCAGCGGTTCCTACCAGACCGCTCTGAAATAGTCCCAATTTAAACACTTATTATAAGTGTACCATAATGATTCAGGCTAAGATTAAAGAAGCTAGATCTGTCTCTGTCAAAAAGAGAAGCTTAAATGAGAACACTAATGTGCTGTTTATGAAGGCTATATCTCTAACACCAAGCATATCTGTAGACTCTTCTCCTTGACACCTTTAACTCAAAAGTTAAGAGTGTAATTGATGATATTGCTCCTGTGAAATTCAGGAAAAAGAGTGGCAGACAAAAAGCATCTTTCAGACAAGAAACTCAACAGCAGTGCAAATAATGAAAAGACAATGCATAAAAGCTGAGCGCATGTGGCGGAAGACAAAACTTGTAGTCCATTATAACATCTATAAAGACAGCCTTCAAGCTTTCAATGTGGAACTAGGCAAAGCTAGACAGACCCTTTTCTCAAATATTATAACTCTTTTTGCTACTGTAGAGACTCGACTAACAACCCCGATCACAACATACTTCTTGACAGGTTGGAAAACTGGGTCAGGCTTTCTGGAATGGTCCTGAAATGGTTCAGGTCATACATAGAAGGGAGAGGTTATTATGTGAGTATAGGTGACCATAAGTCTGAGTGGACATGACATGCGGAGTCTCACAAGGGTCAATTCTTGCACCACTCCTATTCAACCTGTATATGCTGCCACTGAGCCAAATAATGAAAAGAAAAAAAAAATTACAACACCCAGATCTACTTAGCACTATCACCTAATGACAATAGCCCCATTGACTCTCTGTGTAAATGCATTGATGAAGTTAACAACTGGATGTGCCAAAACTATCTTCAGTTAAACAAAGACAAAACTTAAATCACTACATTTGGAAATAAAGATGACATTCTCAAAGTGAACGCATATCTTGAGGCTAAAGGTCTAAAAACAAAAAAAAATCAAGTCAAGAATCTTGGTGTGATTTTGGAGTCAGACCTGAGTTTCAGTAGTCAAGTCAAAGCTAAATCCTCTGAAAAATATATCAAGAATTAGACGCTTTGTTTCCAGGCAAGACTTGTTCATGCTTTCATCACCAGCAGGGTGGACCATTGTAATGGTTTTCTCACCGGCCTTCCCAAAAAGACCATTAGACAGCTGCAGCTCATACAGACAACGCTGCTGCAAGGATTCTGAGCACAACCAGAAAATATGACCATATCACACCAGTCCTCAGGTCTTTACACTGGCTTCCAGTTACATTTAGAATTGATTTTAAAGTACTTTTACTTGTTTATAAATCACTCAATGACCTAGGACCTCAATACATTGCAGATATGCTGATTAAATACAAACCAAAAAGATCACTCAGATCATCAGGATCAAGTCAGAAAAGTTAGAAAAACCAAGGGTTCATTCAAAGCAAGGAGAGTCTGCGTTTAGCCATTATGCCAGCCGCAACTGGAACCAGCTTCCTGAACAGATCAGATGTGCTCCAACAGTAGCCACTTTCAAATCCAGACTCAAACCACATGTTTAGCTGTGCATTTACTGAATGAGCACTGTCACTGTACGTCCGACTGATTGTACCTTATCTTATCTATGCATGATGTTTTTATTCTTTTTATAACCGTTTTGGTTTACCTTTGTTTCTTATCTTTGTTTATTTTATCTGTATATCAACATTTTACTTTAACTGTATATTTCTATTTTTTTATGCATATTTTTGGTTAGGGCTGTCTGACTGCAAGAGATTGGAAAAGGAGAGCAGTGTGCTTCGCTTCATTCCGCTTGTGAAGAGTGAGGCAAAATTATACTAAAGGTTAATGGTATAAGAAGTCGCTGATAGCGTCGTTACGTGCTAAAGGCATAGGTAAAGCGGTAGCAGACAGTGCAAAGAAGCGGACTCAAGAAAGGGGAGGCCCTGCGGGGCATAGGTAACGTCCCCTACAGGAGCCCGTCCCGGACCGACTTGTAAGGTCCAAGAGACATTGCCAACCTGCTCCATCTCTTCCATCTCAGATAGGGGTACCCCGAATTTAGAGAATCAGGGAGTTAGGGATCTATTTATCATCATTTTATTTTTTTTTATTATCTTTACAACTGTTTTATTTATCCTTGTTTCTATTTTTAATTCTTATACATGGTATTTTTATTTCTTATGCATATGTTATCACTATTTTAATTAATTTTCTATGTAAAGCACTTGCCTAAGACAAAAACAGATTAATTCTTGTTGTACATTCTCATTATATAATTTTGGTAAATCTTGAACAAAAAAAAGTTAAGGAAAGCAGCTTTAAGTATTAAATGATATTCAATATGCAATATTGAAGTAAAAGTTTTCCAAAGAAAAACTGATGAAGTACAGACAATGGAAAAATGTCCTTAAGCAGAGTAAATACACTTAACTACGGTCTGCCTCAGGTCATTTTTAAGCCCACCTTAAAAACCCACCACTTAAAACTTGAGAGGGGTGCGTAAAGTGCAGCATCAAGAATACATCAAATATATCATACTACATCTATGGTGGTTTCTGCCTTGTCTTTAATGATGCCCACCTTCAAGACCTCTATAGGATTCCTCACCCCACATTTCTTTGTACCTCCAAGAACATTTAACAAAGCCATTTCGGCATTTCCCTCGAGATTTCTTCATTAGTTCCTTGTTATTTGTAAGTAAATCACTGCAAGTACTTAGAAAACAAGCTAATCAAAGACAAATTGAGGAACAAAACAGACAACTGTATGATTTATAATTTGCATTTATTTGGATCACTGCCTTACACAATTGGGAGAACAGCTCTAGATCTCCTGGAATAATTATGGGACTCAGTTGTTGGATGGTCTGAAAAGACAAAGAAAAACCATGATTAGATCAGAGATAACATATCTACTGCTCGATTTAGATTCTAAAGGCGCTTATGTACTTCAAGCTAAATCAAATAATTAACAAGCGTGAGGTCATTTCAAACAAAATAAGGCCAAAAAGTTTGTTTGGAGAGTTTGAAACAGCTTGCTTTGAGGCGCCGCCTCCTTTGACTTTGAAATCTCTTCTGGTTTATTTCTGCTGTTCAGATGCGAGTAAAAATATGAACACACTGGAGAGCCACATTATGAGTTGTAATTCTAATTGACAGCAACACTGACACGGTTTTGTTCATGTTAAAAACTAAAGCTGCTTGCAATATATTGCTGTATATTGTATAAAGTGGCAAATAAATAAACGTGATGCGACTGGAGTATAGAGCTTACGCAAACACATCCACATCGCTAGAAGCCGATGGATTCTTAACTGCTGATTTCTCACCTGTTTTTTGTTGTGTTTAGTTTGTTATTGAGCGTAAAGCACGCAGCACATATTTACATATTCATCTAAACGCCACTAAGCAACGTGGACGGCGTTGGGATGTTCGCTAACAGTATACCACGAAGATATTTCCCTTTTTTTTGTACATACAAGCGAAGAATTACAGAAATGTTCTATCTTAGGTCTTAACTTAAGATATGATAAGTTAATTTAGGATTTTTCACAATTTCGTATTACAGAAGCAAATCTTAACTTGATTTAGGATTCTTATCCTATCTTACAAACTCTCATCTTATCTGTAGTTGGGAAATCTTAAACCGCTCCATCGAGTTCGGTAATCAACTGTCAGCTCTGTTACCAAGCAACCAACAACGTGCTAACTGCTTCTGAGGTAAACCTAAAATCAAAATGGAGAAACAACAGCGTACTTTTAATTCCAGCGCGGCAGAAATTTACATTTTGATAAGCTACGTTGAAAAGTTAAAGCCTGTTTTATAAATCGCCTTTTGCAACAAACAAAAAAAAAAAGTATGAGGCGTTAGTCACATTGGTTTGGTGCTACTAGACGTTCGATAGGGGCCGTCTCTAAAGTTACATACGACATTGGTATACACATTTCTAACTTCAATAGCATTTGAACGGAATGACTTACAGTATCAAAACCAACTGTAAAGTGTTCATCTAGGTGTCAGCTATGATGCACAGCACACGTTTTACATATTCCGTTCAAATGCTATTGAAGTTATAAATGTGTAGGTTCCAATGTCGTATGTAACTTTAGAGACGGTCCCTAAATTTGCGCATATTGAACATCCATCGTCAAACCAACTTTATGCCAGTGAAGAACGAACTGTAATGCTCTGTGACGGCTCGTTGGCCTCTGTAATGTGGGTCGCAACTCATCAACTAACTGCAAAATTGTGTCGTGGGAGTCTAATTATGTACAAATATTTTATCATCAAAGCACAGCACATCCTCTGGGTCCTCCAAAGGTCTCTCCACCATCAAACATCACTGCTCTTCATCTTATATTATTAATAAATGTAACGCCCTCTCGAAAAAGGATATTTGTACTGTGATTTTTACCGTTGGATTTCAAAAAGGTTTGAAGTTAAGACACCAGTGGGGTTGTCCTAAAATTGAGACAGCTTTTAGGATTTTTTGTCGAGTTAGGATGCTTCTGTAATACTCATTTCCTATCCATAGTTAAGATAAGATCAAGCACTTAAGAAATGTCATTCTGTAATAACGTTTGTCCTAAATGCGGTCCTAACTGAAATTGCCATGGTTACCAAACAGATAAGATAGGATTCTAAAGTTAAGATGTTTCTGTAATACGCCCCCTGAGCCTTTAGTTAAGACTTTATTGAGGACTCACTTGGCCCATTCCACGTTGAGAATGAGATGATCGTATCCAAAGCCCGACACACCAGCGATGGCTCTAGCTGCGTCCTCACGGCGGTGGAAGCTGATGAAGGCAAAGCCCTGGAGTGATGGGGAAAAAAGTTACATGAATTTCTGCAGAATAACTCATATGGACTCATATGGTCATTCATGTGTTTCTTACAGTGTGACAGTCATTTTATAAAAACAAGTGTGAGCAACTCGGTTTATTTTTAGGTGAACTAATAAACTCATGTTCCTGTTTTGTTCATGAGCAGACGAGTCAGCTTGGATCTTTTACTTCTCGTTGCTGTATTTGTCATTCGAAGAAGAATCCGTCATGGTAATGTTTCACATCTCTCACCTTAGACTGGCCTGTGTTCTTGTCCTTGGCCAGATAGATCCTAGAGATGGAGCCGAAAGGCCTGAAAAGTTCCTGCAGATCGGTCTCCCTGGTGTCCTCGGAAAGGTTGGTCACACGGATTGTAGCATTATCATCAGCTGCAGAGAAAACACCAACACATTAGCATCAGTCCTCTTGACTGAAAACATCAGTGTAGGAGATTTGCACGTCAAACACGCACCTCTGCGGTTAGGCTGCATGGACTCTCCTCTGCGCGTACCACCGTCCCGCAGGCTGGGGGGGACATACTTCCCAGTCTTGCTTTGGACCGGTTGGGCAGGCTCAGGCTCTGGATAACAAAAAATTTTATTAAAAAAAAAAAGAAAAAAAAAGAATACAGACTCCCAAAATATGCTTAACATGAAGCATACCTGTCCCTGCTGCCTTCTCTTTTTCTCCCGTGGACAGGCCCAACTGCTCGGCCAGTTCCTTCTGCATTGGACCAAGCGTGTCCTTGTACGGACAGCGAGTGGTCCAGTGATCCCCCTTACAGATACGGCAGGACACGATCTTCTGTCCTTTCAGCTTGTTCATAGGGTCCTCATCTTGGTCTTGAGCATTCAAGTCCTGGAAAACAGTGGGGAGAATCACTTCAAGTTGGCATCGGTACAACAGGGAAGTGAAACGCGTCAAAGGACTGAAATATATCAGCTTGCACCAAGTCAGAACTGACAAAACACAGCAACACAACGGTTTCTTAATATGGATCAGAGCAAAAACTGTGAGCTCATCACCATCACCATCATACCTCTTTGCTGGAGATGAAGGTCATGAAGACGTCATCACTCACTGTAGTGGTGGCAACATTCGGACCTGGTTGATCAAATTCAGAGTTGCCAAATTTCTTCCAGTTCTGTTGGGAAATGACAATCAATCTCATAACAATATGTTTAATGGAGATATAAATGGGCTGGTCATGATTATTGATTAATTGTCTAATTGTGGTTCACAATAATTGGCAAAATGTTACTGAAATTCTTTGTGAAACTGCACAAAGAATACATAAAATAAAATTATGTTGGAAAGTACACAAAAGAAACTCAGTCTTCCTTCATAATTATATAAATATATATTTTGTATAGCATTTAAGTAAATCATATGAGCCTAGATTATAATTTTAAAATGTAAAAAGAAATGTATTCAGCTTGCACTGTAAATATAACATGAACAAAAAGGAATTAAATTGCACAAAATGTATGATTGTGACAGGCCTAGATATAAATTAAGACATACCTTCCTCCTGGCAACTGCTTTGGAAGCCTTCCGCGTCTCAATTTTGAACGTCCGGATAATCTGAACATAGAGAAGCAAAGAATAAATATGTTAATCGTTTATCGTCAACGGCACTACTACGCGTGGATGTGCTTTTTGGGGACTTAAAGTTTGGATATACTTGTTTGGGACTTGAAACAGTTCAAGATGCTTTGAGTGAAGCATCCTGACCTGCTGCTGCTGAAACTGTTTTTCACGCTTTTATAACCTCCAGTTTGGACTACGCCTTATACAGCGGCTTACCTACCAAAGCTATACATCGCCTTCAAATGGTGAAAAACTCAGCTGCTCGAGCCCTTACATTTAACAACAAAAAAAAATCGGCACATATCACTCCCATCCTCAACCATCTTCCTGTGGCGAGACCAAATATCATGAGGTGTGACCACTGCAGAGTGTTTTCCATCATAGATACATGTCCTAGATTGGCAGTTTGTGCGCTTTTATATTCAATTGATGGTTTATAAACAAAGTACTTTATTTTAGTATGATTTGGAATAGATTTTTCTCCAATTTGGGTCATTTACAAACATTTCAGGTTTATTTTTAATCTTTGTACACTATGAGAAAATAAATAAATAAAATAAGAGCATTAATTTCATTTTAGTAATTATGCATTTATTAGAAATGTATTATATATGTATGTCTATTTTAACAGATGCCACTGCCAAGCAAAGAAAAAACGCTCGCCTTAGGCAGCATGTTAACTCTGACCCTGCAGCAAGAGCAGGAGAGTAGGAAGGTGTTAAAAAAATCAATTAAATGTTGCACTTGTTTGCAATTTGATTTTTATTAAAATCAAAAACGATTCTGTGAAATATATGAAATATGGTTTAAATAAAAATTTTTGTATGAAATGTATTGTTTATTGATCTCTTTAAATAGATGTTTAATAATATTCGAGATCATGTCATTTGGATCGACCACTCATCATGTGGTGCTGCCAATAATAGCAAAAACTGTATTAAATAAATTAAATATCTAATTTCTGTGGTTGAAATAGGAATCACTGATACAGAATGCTTAAGTGAATGTTTTTTTTTTTATGTATCAGTTTTATGAAATTTTCATAGAAAAATAAGTCTGTTAACTGCATTTAAGAAGGCAACTCTGAAAAAAAACCCCAGAGAGATCAACTTTTGCAAAAGTGTTAAAAATGTTAAGGAAATAAATTAATTTTTAAGATAAATCATGGTCGCACTGCATTTCATTTTTTAAGGCTACGGCCAATTCATCTAGATGAAAAAACAGTAAAATCAATTTAAATTAATTAATTAATTTATGTGTACACAACATTCTTAATGTTTATGATTATTTTTTGTATTTTAAAATTGGCCTGTAGAAAATCCTTATACGTCATTGACCCAGTTGTTTGTTGTCTCCATCTGCTTGTTTATTTTAATAAAAAACAGCAGGCTGACTGTTATTTTGATTGTACTCTTGTACTATATTGTGAAGCTGCCTTGGGTTCCTGAAAGGCGCTATAAAAAATAAACATTATTATTAAATATGAAACCTGATTTGAACCCTTTCACAAATACAGTATAATTCATATAAAGAATATAAAACTCTACTGACCTTACACTTCTGGCCATCTTCATCTATCTTGTATTCTGTGACGGTCTTGATGTTACCTTTGACAGTCTCTTTCGGCGAAGGCAGTGAACCTGTTGATAAACAGTTCCCTTATAGATGGATTACTAGGGTTAGTTCACATGGCAGGACAAGCAGTCACAGTATGCACTTTGTTTTCTAACTCTTGTAAAATTATTTTTGTTTTAAGACTTCAAATGAATTGACTGCATGGAATTAGTATGTTTAGTGTTGTCACATATTCAAGTAAACTGTAAAAAAAAAAACAACAACAACAACTATAGATGTTTAAAATGGTAGACATTTTAAGCCGTTTTGAGCATCTATACATAATTTGCCTAATTATTGTCACTACTCACATGTAAATAGTATAGTACATTGAACAAAATACTGTATACAATACTATATTTGGGTGTAGTATAGTGTATAAGACACACACGCACGCACATACATACGTGTGTGTGTGTGTGTGTGTGTGTGTGTGTGTGTGTGTGTGTGTGTGTGTGTGTATATATATAGGGGTTAAATTGGGTACTGCGTTCCAGCACCTCAGATAAATTAATAAATATATCCAGCAGTCGCAGCGCGAGAACAGCTGGATCGTCTCGTTCGACACTTTCGCCGCTCTATTTAAGTGACAACGAGCACCAGGCAGTCGCGTAATCCATTTGAATAC
This sequence comes from Gobio occitaniae, assembly GCA_033150135.1. Classification (NCBI taxonomy): domain Eukaryota; kingdom Metazoa; phylum Chordata; class Actinopteri; order Cypriniformes; family Gobionidae; genus Gobio; species Gobio occitaniae. The sequence continues at coordinate 38,079 of JARQWZ010006048.1, read as the reverse complement.
AAGCGCCACATCAAATGTAGGCCTACAGTAAAGGCTCTGTGGCAAAACTAGCTGAACCAGACTGAAGAGCTCCGCTCCGATCATGTAAAGTGAAGTGTTGAGGTAAACTATAGGCTGCCTACACGACTGTAATAGTGGCCGTAGTCAGCTATGAGGTCACCGATGATCCGGACGTTGGTATTTTTCCGAGGTGCATCTATAATAAATGTTGTAAAATAATTTCAACCAGATTAAGGCATAAAATGACGAATGTGTGTGTGTACATATTCTGAATTAATGTATTAAACTTTATAGCATTCGTATCCTTCAGTGAATTAACTTCAGTTAACCCTTTCTTCACTGACACAGACGAAAATGAATAGACTATCAGCCAGAGTTCAGCTTAAGGAGGGGAAGAGACAGGGCAAGAGAAGGAGACTGAGAGAAAAATGAAGTCTGATGGAAATGAGAGAGTGATGAAATGAGGAGAGAGCAGGTATAATCTACTGCCCACTAACATGGTTTGTTTTGAAAGCTATATATTATTTTTAGCCTTCAAACATCGTAAAATACACATATATAGATCAGAAAAATAAAAAAAAATTATTGGGGGACATGTTTTAAAACTCCTTAAGGCGGTATATTCAAAAGTTGTTTCTGGAAACCTGTTTGCTTTGACCTCATATCTGGAGATAATGCATGGAATATTTATATATAGGCCTACTTAATATTAAAATTGAATATTCAGACAGTATATACTCATTGTATCTCTGTGCTTTGACGATTTTGTTTTATAAAAAAAAAACTAATTATTTTTGTGGAAGAAAACGTTGTGACTCCAAGATCGGCTTCTATGGGGGCTCTTGGGTTTGTTATAGCCCCAGGGCCCTACGTGTTCTTAATTCGGGATTTAATCATTTTTATGTTTGAATTTACATTGTGAAAAACAAGGTTGTGTCGCATATTATTTTAACATGGTATCATATCATCATATTAGTGTAGATGGACCAAAATAAAATCATTAAAATATCAAGTAAATAAGTTTTGTGATATTTGGTGCCACAGTGGCACTCTTATCCCAAAAACTATTGCTATACCCAATATGTTGTCCCACGGTAAGTCATTTTTCCCTGTTGCACCTACACAAAATTTGAGGGTTCCCCCACCTGCCAAATCCCACTTTAACCACTGTATGTATGTATGTATGTATGTTATATATATATATATATATATATATATATATATATATATATATATATATATATATATATATATATATATATATATATATATATATATATATATATATATATATATATATATAGTAACGTTAGCCATAACACAAAGCACCAGCTGCCTTCTTCAGCCAGCCTCGGTATCCTGCTTACTTACTTTACAGACATATAAACACACTGCTTATTGTGAAAATTACAGTATGTTCTCATTCGTCTTCATGTAATGAGTGTAGTTTAATGAAAGAGTGTTTGAACACGTGTGTGTGTGTGATGTATAAGCGCAGGCTGCGCGTCGGCCTCGTACCTTCATCTCCCTCCTCCTCCACCTGATCAGCCCAGCTCGGCTTTGAGCTGTCGAGAAAAACAAGCCATTAAATGCCTGTTAACCAGCGGTAAGAGTCAATAAAAGCGATATGAAAAACTTACTCGTCGAATTCGATCGACGGCATCTTTGCGGGTTGTCTTGAGCCTCGAGAGGAAGCGTTTCCGGGACAGCAGTCGACGAGAGGACGCGCGTCGCTACAGCGGCCCCTGTGCGCGCGGAGGAGGACTGCAGTCAGACAGACCAGGCGCGAAATGACCAATGTGATTTGAATAGAATGGAAAGTGTGCTAAAATTAGCTAGTTTTTGTCCTCTCTAGGTAAAGACGAGATATCCTAATTATTTTTACCTACCTGGGTCAATGACATGACGTGCATATCTTTGTGTCCAAGTGCATTATTTCTTTTGAAAATAATTTGATACATTCAGGACATAGGCCTATATTTGAAACCTATTTAGTTTGAATTCATTTTTAGTACATTTCAATAATAGGCTACATATTAGTTTATGCTTTGTTATCTTAAACCCCCAAAATGTCAGGTGGTGCAACTGGCCGAACAAGGACAGACTAAGAAAACTATTTAAAATGGTGTCTTAATAAAAAAATAACTAAATACTATATGGCATCATTTTAGGTTTGAAACCTTTCATAACACGTTTTATAAATGTCAGTAGTCTAGTTTTAAATCTGTTGTTGAGATAATTGAAAAACGTTTGTCCAGCAATTTGTATATTCTCAAATGTCAGGACATGGAAACATGGCTCTTTTATTATGAATTGACAAGGTAATAATAATAAACATGATAATGCACCATCCAGTGGACCCTAACTGATCCTTGTGGCAGTATTTGAGAATAGGTTGATACACTTTCCGTGTCAGGTGGTACAACTACAGTATACTATATATACATACAGATATTTGGTTGTACCGCCTGACACAAAAACAGTCAAAAATTATCTTAAACACTTGTTTAACAACTGCAAAAATATTCATATATATATATATTAATAAATATATATATATAAATATTCATGACATCAGTTTGAAATTTTAAACTTATTTGAAGCTTTATTTGTCAATGACCCATCCGCGTAGGGACATAAGAAAATGCCTTTACAAAAATGTAACTACAAAAAAGTAATAGTAACCACAACTTTTCTATGAAATGCGTAATATTATGTTAAGTATGGCTATTAATTTATTGTTTTTTGTCTCAATAATAACTAATGGTTTGGCAGTAAATGTGGTTGCTTTGGTTCATTTTATGAGATATTTTTTTGAGCTCTTCGTTAACATATTTTAAAATATTTTAGTTTAGTAAGTAGAATAGTGTTGTCAATTTTACTGAATTATTTATTCAATGAACGCTATAGTATTAAACTACACTAATATGTAACTATAATATTTGGCTTATGTATTGTAATAGCTATTTATGTTAATGGGAACATATAGAATTAGTCTATTAATTTATTCTATACATTGTGCGTTCTGAGCTTTTACGATGATACAATTCTAGAGAATTTACAACTTTAAAACACCATAGAGAAAGTCAATCATGATCTAAAACAGCCACATAAACTAAAAAGACTGATGAAAAAAAGGAGAAAACATTTAACATTTAAACTTAACCACCCATATAGAATTAATCTCGTTTTATTGCATTTATTGAGGTAAATTCCGACTAACTTGTACAATTTATAAGAGATAGTTTAATGAAATTATTTATATTACAACTTTGGCATGTTGTAGCTATAGTTTCTAAATTTGTAGGCTTTTTCTTAAAAAATCCTGTAGATCGATTTAGATCAAAAAAGAAAAAGTCAATTTTGGCTTAAGCATGTTAATGAGGATCCATCAATGGTCTTGCCTAATTATATCCTTATTGTAAACAAATGCTATAGCCTAGTTAATCAATTACAAAAACTATGGTACATTTTTATAATGGCAAGTACAAGTTAAAATCAAGAGCTTTAAAGTCTGGACTTCTTGAATTATTGACCAAACAACCAGTTTTCCTCATGTGTAAAATGTGCTTTGTTCTAATGATGGCTGATATTACAAAAAACCTGGCCTTCACCGTCCAAGAGGTGACTGTCAAAACCACTAAGAGCCTCATGAATTGTTAAGACAATATCATTTTAATATAAGAAAAGTGAGTTTGACTTCCCATGGCACATTACTTTATGTCTGTTATTAACCAACTTTGCATGTGTGGATGATAAGATACCACAAAAGATCATTTTGCATAAACCTCACGAGGGACCTCACTAAAACAACTCCCTCAATGTTCAAACCAGTCAGAGCTTCAAATGTTTTGTTAACAGCAGAATGTACAATTTTCTCTAAAGCTGCTTTAAATCATTATGTATTAGGAAATTGTCTATAAAAAAAAGTTGACCCAACTCTGCAAAGCCTGACAATATGAAATAATAGTCAGAAAAATGTAATTATTTGAAATGGAACCGTTTATTGAGCCTATAGAGAAACTATTAAAAAGAAATGCTTTGCATGTTTGTTTGTTTGTTTTGTTGTTGAGCATCATGCATTATCTTTTTATAGTATTATTTAAAGTATGACATAGTGAGAATATGGAGCTCATGTGGAGGGAAAAAAACCCTCAGTTTCATTTAAAGGCCCAATCGATTAATCGTTGTTTATGCACATGTACATCTTCAAAATAGACGACTAGTTATACATTAAAACTATGCTGAAAGCTTCTGTATGTGAACCTTTTGCAGATAAATACAAGTGCATTTTCGTTTACTATTGATACAAATCAATAATTAAATCATACTCAACTATTATAGTAAACAACATTTCCTTATTAGGCCTACTCTGTATACATTTTATGATGAATAGTATCATTAGTTATACATAAGGTTTAAAATGCTTCTTGTGTTCATATATTTCATTATAAAATGGCATACTATGTACACTACCCTTCCAGAAATACAATTAATATTGTCATCATTCATTGATTTCATGTTAAAATAATATACAAATTCACTACCCTCTTTGAAATACAATAACCGGAAGAAAAGAATCATCAGATGAATCTGGGAAAATAGTCGACTAATTGAAAAAAATAATCGCTATTAGTCGACAGAAAAAAAATAATCGCTAGTTGCAGGTCTATTTTATAGTATTATTTAAAGTATGACACAGTGAGAATATGGAGCTCAAATGGAGGGGAAAAAAACCCTCAGTTTCATTTAAAGGCCCAACCGATTAATCGCGATTAATCGCATCCAAAATAAAAGTTTGTGTTTACATAATATATGCGTGTTTACTGTTAATAATTATTATGTATATATAAATACACACATGCATGTATATATTTAAGAAAAGTTTTATATTTATATATAAAATATGTATATTTATATACAAGTTAAATTACATAAATATAAATACAGTATCTACATGCAAATATTTCTTAGATATAAACATGAAGGAGTGTGTATTTTTATATATACATATTAATTATACAACACAAGCATATATTATGTAAACACAAACTTATATTTCGGATGCGATTAATCGCGATTAATCGATTGCCCAGCACTAGTTTAAATGCTTAGTTTTATGATCAAAGCTTTGTAGTTTTAACTGTGGAAGACAAACATATAATGCAATACGATACAATGATGATTGAGAGATGAACAAATAAGCCAGGTGTGTCATATTTGATACTCACATTTTAACATAAAACTTAATTGCTTCATTCCAGTAAGTGTTCCTCTTGAAATATTACTATTTACTCTAAATATAGAAGTTATTCGTATGTTTACATTATAAAAATCATTTTACACATGTATCACGACCTTAAGGGGTCATTTTTAGACTAAAGACCTTTTAGTTACTAAAAAAAAAGGTATAAGACAGAAGGCATGTAGATTTTGTGCAAAAGTTTTTCAGCAAAGTTTTGATCGTGTTCTTGATAATTAGAGGCTTTATAAATTTGCATATTCAATATGATGGTTCACTGGAATTATGCATATGGGTAATTTCTCTCTTCTCCTCTGCATGCGTCTAGTTGGTTTTCTCTTATAGTTTCTTGTACATTGAACATTATTAGTTGTGAAGTGCAATATAAAAAGTATTTTTTCCAAGTTACACATTCTCTTAAATATCTTTAATTGGTGTTTTTTTTGCAGCTTCAAAACACATATCAAGCATTTTAATAGTCAGTTCCAGTCAGAAATGTTCTTATTTGCTTTTGAATACAAAAATAGCATGGGCAAAATGTTTTTCATTTGTGGTTTGAGGTTTTCAAAATACACGCATTACAAGAAAATCGACATCCAGGAAGCCAGGATTGGGTAACAGATAATGTATGAAGATTAGTCATCTGAGCTCCTTCCACAGCAAACTGTCCGTATACTGTCAAACACGGCCATGTACAAAAGCGGATGCACGCACATGTTCAGGGTGGTCAGGCCTTTTGACACTTGATATGAATTGTACACCCAGCTCTTCTTCATTGTCGCCGTCTTCAGATACTCATGGTACGTCTGCAGAACGTGATAGGGCACAAATGACGTGGCGTAAAGGATGCAGACCAGAGAGACCATCAGAGCTACTTTCCTCTTCTCTATTGTGGTTATGTTTTTATTTTTCAGAATGGTCCAAATCACACCCAAATAAGATGCAAAGGTAACTACCAAAGGAATCATGCAGCCTACAACCAAAAGAAACACCCTGTACTTAAAATGGGAATGTTGCAGGCCTTCATCGTGGCATGAGACGCAAAGAGTGTGGTTGCCTTTCAATTCGGTTCCAGCAAATTTGAAGACTGGCGATGAAGCGATGATCACGACGAACCAAGTCAGCACGCTTGCGATCTTCGCATGTTTAGGGAGCACGTAGCTCCGGGTGAAGAAGGGGTAAACTATGGCGATATATCTGTTGACGCTGATGCACATGATGAAGAATATGCTGACGTAGAGGTTGCAGTTGAAGAGGAAGCGTTCGATTTTGCATGCGGCAGGTCCAAAGGTCCAGTGCTTCTCCTTGGCATAGTAAATGATGAGCAAAGGCAAGGTCAGGACGTAAAGAACGTCACAGATGGCCAGGTTACAGGAGAACACTACTCCAGTGTGCCAGTTCTGCCTCTCTCTGGTCGCCAGGAGCCACAGGGCAAATAAATTCCCCACCAGGGCCACACACATCTCAATGCTATACATGGGGGGAAGGAGGAGGACTTGAAAGGTGTATAGGTCTTTGTCTGAAATGTTGCTCATCGTCTCTGGTGTTGTCTGACCCCTAAAAAATACAGAGTTGGTAGTGTCCAGTTATTCCTAAACCAGTTATTTGGTTGTTTGACAAAAACTCAATCCAAGCACTTAAAAAAATGGTACACTCTAAAAAAAATACTGGGTTAAAAATAACCCAATTGCTGGGTTAGTCCATTTTCAACCCAACTTGGGTTATTTTTAACCCAGCATTTTTTAGAGTGCAGGTTTTTTTGTAATATCAGCCATCATTAGAACAAAGCACATTTTACACATGGGGAAAACTGGTTGTTTGGTCAATGATTCAAGAAGGTCCAGACTTTAAAGCTCTTGATTCTAACTTGTACTTGCCATTATAAAAATGTACCATACACTCTAAAAAAATGCTGGGTTAGTCCATTTTTACAACCCAACTTGGGTTGTTTTAACCCAGCGGTTGGGTTAAATGTTTGCTTAAAACAACACAATTGATGGGTTAAAACAACCCAATCGCTGGGTTAAAACAACCCAAATGCTGGGTTAAAACAACCCAAATGCTGGGTTAAAACAACCCAAATGCTGGGTTAGTCCATTTTCAACCCAACTTGGGTTATTTTTAACCCAGCATTTTTTATGGTGTATGGTCAGTAAGTTAAAACATGTTTTTACATTGCTTTAACTCATCAAAATAAGTTAAGCAATTTTCAACTTTTTCTTAAAGTTGTACACTATTCAACTGTTTTTCTTTTTTTCCCCATCAGTCAGTTTAATGCAATTTAGTTTGAAATAACTAACGGCAATTATTTAAGGCAGCAACTTGTTATTTTTATTTTCAAGCCACTATTGATTTGCATCTTTTTTTTCACCCAACAACACGCAAGAAACACATCCCACAACCACATTGTTACTTATTTCAGGCTGCCTTTTATATAATATTGCTACAGATGCTATGTTTTATATTGTTGTCATCAACATACACTTGCAATGTGCTAATTTTGTTCAAGAACATGAATTTTACTAGTGCATATTTTGAATTGTGGTTTGGTAAATGGCACAACTTGTGCAGAATTGGCTATTGGCTACACTCTTAAAAATAGTTTTTTGGCACTGATTTGAATACCGATTGAACATTTACATTACACAAAGGCTCTTTAAAGTGGAAAAAGGTTCTTTAGATAATAAAAATGTCCTTCATATTAAGAAAAAATCTCTTTGGCATTGCTTTAAAAAACCTTTTAGAACCTTTGTTTTGGTCTATAATGTTCTACAATGAACAAACAATACTTTTACAGTATTTAACTTGGTTGATGTTTATTTCTACATATACACTTTTTAAGATTTCAAGTTGTATAAAAGTAAAAAGTATAAAAAAATAAAAGTATATAAGATATATATTAAAAGTATAAATTAACAGTTTTACATTGTTAGTTGACACCTGATGCATTAACTAACGTTTAATGAATCAACTTGTTTGTGATTCAACTCCATCTTTTGTTTTTTTGTACCATGCCATTATAAAAAACGATTTTTGTTATAGCCAACACAATACCTTTTCATAATCATTTAGCTAGATTATAAATATGATTTAAAAAAAAGAAATAAATTACTACCTGCTCACAGTCTTAAAGTTAAGTAATTCAGATACACGCGCCACAGTGTGCAAGTCATATCTGCATTGTGGTCGGTAAAGTGTTGACTACAAACAGCTCGACCCGTGCATGAAAAAAAGTCTTCTTCAGCACATGCAAACAATTTTACACCCAAATGATGTTTATGGTTCTTTGTTTCTAGGCTAATGCTACAATGTTATTTGCTTTAATATACAAATACGTTTTTATAATTTGCAGCTGTTTCAAAAACAATATTTCATCGTATTTGGAAACAAAAGGGCTATTAACTCTCAATGGGTTTATTGAAAACAACAATTTCACCTAAAAAGATTCAAGCATAAATAAATCCACATCAAGTAGAGTTATAAATCAATTACCCTTTATTCAACTGACACATGTAATAACATGTTAACACACATTGACATTCTTGTTCCGAACACATGTACAAGAGGACCGCAACAGAAACAAGCCTTGGTTTTATATTATCATCTGCATCGTTTTTTTTAATTGTATGGAATTGTGTATCAATCTTGTACATTTTAAAGAATACGTTTTTTAAGTAAAAAAAAAAAGCAAGTTGATAAAACTTACCAAATATCTCCGCTTTACTAAATACTCCGACAGCCTCCCTCGGAAACAGTGTCAAACTTCCTGTCTAGTGCAGGGGGTGCAATTTTTTTTTTTGAGTACGTGTGAAATCACTCAGGCAAGTACACGCATGCACACTTGAGTGACACTTCACAGAACCAAAAGCTGCTCGGCGGTTTGAAAATTTATTGGCAATTGCATCCAACTCTAAGAACATTTATACAAGGCACAAGTCTGACAATACACAGGATTTTTGCTGATGTTTGCGTAGAAATACATCAGTCTTGACGCATTCATCGAGCAACACTCCCACCTTGTGGTTCAGCCCTTTTAGATGCGTCCACCGTCATTTTCATTTCCTTCAGCTTTTTCCTTTTTTGTGCTTGAAGTCCTTTTTTCCTCCAGCGCCTGTTTGCCGTTTCATACCAGCACGTCCTTTAAACGTTTTGTGTCCACCGTACTTCCCAGTTTCTCCTTTCTTCTGCCCTGCAAATCTATTGCCCTTTCCCCCTTTTTTGCCAAACGTCTTGCCTCCTTCACTCTTCCTAAACCGGTTTCGCCCTTCTACTGCGGTTCTAACCCCAAACCGCTGACCTCCAGCTTTCTTCCCCCTGTCAGGTGACTTAAAACTCTTCCTGTCTTGGGGAGGGCCCTTCCCTGGTGACAGCTTCCTCTTTTTGAAGGGTTTCGTTGAATTTCCGTGGCCACGCTTCCTTTTTGCGCCAGGAAACATGTCTGAGATGGGGTTAAAGAACAAAATTACCACCACAGCCAATTATAGCAGTAAAACTTTGCAAATAATTGAGTATGAAACAATACCTTCGTCTGGTTCCTCCCCTACAGCCTCTCTGTAATAATCTGCTTCGTCCTCAGACTCCTCGGCTGGGGGCTTGTCCTCCTGGTTGCCAGGATCCTCCACTTCATCATCCGACGCCTGCCCATCCTGCTGCCACTTTCTCTTGATGCCCTCTAAGCTCCTTTTCCTTTAAGAAATTAAATACTTTTAGGGCCAAATACTATATCATTAACATAAAAAAGACGCCATATTTACAATAGATATAATATTGTTTACAAGACTGGGTAAAACCAGTCTGATCTACCGGCGATTTGATTTCACCCTGCAACTCAGTCTAGAAACCTGTACATTCATTTCTACTGCTTCTGTTACACTTTTGCGAGAACCAATCACAGACTGGCTTATCCACCTGGCACGCTATTAGCGGGTTTAACACTATGACGGGTAGAGAAGCAATGGGTCGCTGCCATTGATCACGCCTCACGTGGTCTGATTGGTTGAAGGACTATCCAATTGCGGACAGAGTCATTTGATTTATGCTCGTTTATCACGTCTCTTGTGCAGTAGAAAATACATAGCACACTCCCCAGAACAATGTTCAATCTTAAATTGAGCGTGGTCTGGTGACAGGCAGACAAATTATTTACAGCTGTTCATGAAGTCTCAGGAGCTAAAACCCAATTACAGGTGATCTATCACAACAGCCTTGGCCCGCCGACCAATCAGAGGCCCTGGTATTAACCTTCGTGTTATGTTGAGATGCAGTTTTTGATCGAGTCGATTGAAATGCTGATTAACCCGTCTCTCTTCCCTTGACATTTTGTGACTCATTTAGTGTCATAAACATCCTTTCAAAGTTCCAACACACTGACGTGTTTTGACATGTATACATTCATTACGTTTGTGATGCTCATAGGTCAATTTGACCCACATATTTTAATGTACTATGGCAACTGAAAAGACCCAAAATAAACACTTCTTGGCTATTTTTTTTATGCTGAAAGTAGCTTTTTCCCCACTTATTCCAATATGGAAAAATAGTTTGTCTGCTACAAATGGTAAAAATTAACATTCTTCTTTTTTGTGACGCTCTCATTTAGGGTCATGAGCATGCAAATTTTCAACATTCTATTCAGAAGTGGGTCGGGCAGTAATGTTAATGATTTGAAATCAACCTCTAAAACCCAGATAAAAACAAAAGAAAGAATAAGGGCGTGCGTTATGGTTTGGCACCACATCACAAATGGAGAATATTTCACCATCTATCTATTGCTCTGGCATATATTTTAAAAACTAGTCACCAAGCATGAAACCTAAAGTCTGAAAGCTTTCAAATTTTATTTTAGGTTTAGATCAAACTATTATGATTATAAATATGTACTGGCAAATGTCCCACATGTGTGGGGGAGGGGCTTTCTTAAAAATCAGATATTTATTATTTGTACTGTGTGAAAAATATTGATATTAAAAGTTCACTGTTTGCACCAGATTCTATGAGGTTTTGGGGAATTTTATTGAATCTAACTGGACCCACTCCAACAAGATTGCATGCAAATTCGAACATAATATGAGGGTTAAGATGCATTTTGGGCAATCAAATCCCAAGTGGACGAGAAAGACACATTCGTTTACACATGGTGTTTTAATCAGTCTCTCGTCCACTTCTGTCATTATTTCTTTGAGGGGAGGGTCTATGGGCAGGTGAATGTATGGGCTTTTAAAAATATTTAAATTTATGGATAAAATAAGGTCATGCAATTTAACATATAAATGCGACCACAGAAAAAAAAAAAAAAACATACAGAGAGCAGCAGCTTTCGTTTCTGCTCTGACAGCCACAGGACCACAAACACAGTGATTGTGTGTTAGAATTCAGGATCGGTGAGAGAACATTGTGCTTGGTACGTTTTTCGTCTTCAAACCAACTTGGGTCTTCAGCTGACAAAGTTTAAATCCTGTCTGTTTAAATACTGCTAGCGTGCTTCCCATAATGTTTACGCGCTAGGTCAGTAGGCGTCTTTTGCGGCTGTTTGAATACATATTCGACCACATGAGTGTTTACACAACAAAAGCAATCCGATCAACTGTGGAAGTGGTCAAAAGTGGACAAGCTCAAAATGTTTCAGACCCCGTTTACACCTGTATTTAACGTCATCCAGAGAAGGCAGCTTTTCTGAAAGGCGGCATTAAAAAAAGAAAACTAGGAATAAAATCGATTGTGAAAAGAGGTGCTGCAACAACATACATTTACATGATATATTTTTTATACTGTATTCTAACAGAGTGCAAAAATAAAGGAACTTGTAAAAGAGCATAGAGTGCAATTTAAGGAATGATAGCTCATGGTTAACTTGTGAGGTTTGTGTACACAGCTCCCTGGACAACAACACTGCTCTTTTAACCACCAGACTGCACCACATCTAGCTTTTCATCCCCACCAGAGATGGTTTACTCACTTGTTCTGATCACGTCTCTCTTTTTTTAGAGCAACGTTTTCCTCTTGTTTTCTCTTCCGCTGCGCTTTCTCTTTCAGACGAGCCTCCTTCCTCTTCAGCATCTCCTGAAGCTCTTCCTCTGTTCTTGAGACTGCAGACAGAGCACATTAGCTCAGGGATACGCTCAGTAATGACTACGTTTTGTTTCTAAATGGACTGTTACACAAAGCTATACTTACTGATGGAATGATGAAGCACGTTTCCTTCTCCCATGCCTTCTAATATCTTTACCAGCTGCAGAGTCATTCTGGGGCCAATCTGTAGCAGAACAGACACCCATCATGTTTCAGTAAACAAACTGTTCCAAACCCCAGTGAACGGCCAAATCAGGTGGTGTTTTATGGGGTTAGTTCGCCCAAAAATGAAAATTGTCCCATAATTTACTCACCCCCTAAAGCAATCCTAGGTGTTCATTTTCCTTTCTTCATTAAAGGGTCATGAAACCCTAAACCAAATTTTCTGAGATTGTAACAGAATTGTGTGTTGAACATCATGGAAGACAATGTTACCATCTGTTTGTTTTGAATGAGTGAGAAAATAGTTAATTTGAAACCTTTTTGCTCTATTTTCAACTTCCTGGTTTAAATTAGTCTTCATGTCAATATCATAAGCTGTTTTCTCGTACTATAGTACGGCGATGACTCATCGTTGTCTCAATTATTCATGAGACTGTGTGTCTTTATCCTATGAGAAGATGCGTTGCTTAATGACAGTACTTGCTTAATTATTCATTACCGCATGCGTTGATAGGCATTTTCCTCTGACTGGCGCTTCAAACTGTGAGATCACACACAGTAAGTGAGAGATGCATTAATGTTTGTTTTTGCTTTGTATGAGTTTCTGCTGAAAGACTGGGAAAGGCTGCTATGCTAAATTGTCTGGCTGAGGAACAAGGACTATCGAAAAAATTTAAGATTAGCATCTGAATCCACTCATCCAGTTATCACTCTCATCAGAGACAACGTCACACAGAGTGAATTATTTGCTTTTATCTACATCCCTTTCCTTTCACCTGAAACTTCCCCCAAACTCCTACTCCCTCTCATGCTGAGATCACCTAAAATACATCCAAAATCTATTTGATTTAATCATGTCAATTCTCGCTATACAGTATTATATGCGTTTGACATTTCAAGATTTCTGTCTTGGTCTGAGCATAAAAGGAAGTGTGACAAAAGGTTTGGGGCTCGATACTGTAATCAGTTCAGCCCATAACGCAGAATGTCTACTAGACGCTCTGCGTTATGTAATATTCAGAAGTCAGGTGTGCATCTTTCACACTTTAGGCTACTGCAGAGTATTTGATGTTATGTATGGATTATCTTTCAATTGATTATGTAATTGGCATTATACATTTACCTGACTGTTACTACATTTTTGATCTATTCTGACTTACTCTGAAATTAATCTTTAGTAGTTTATGAAACGGGTATAATTTCAACAAAGGGTTAAACGGAATAATTAAATGTGTGACTAACTATTTAATATAAATGACCAAAACCAATTTGCATTCTAACCTAAATTCGAGATTATGATAAATGGAGTCAGGTAAAAGATGAATTGGAATTAAATCCCTTTTCCCAGCTGAAAAGACAGAACGCACAGCGACCTTCACCCGCAATAGTTACCTCCATTGGAACAAATTTCAGCAGCCTTACACTGCTTTGCCTACGTTCTCTTCAATAGATTCTGGGTATACGACAATTCATCCACAGTGTAATCGTTCTTTACAGCCATTTAACTGGCTTAAAAAAACTCCACAAAATAAGCCTCAAAAAGTGATTATATATTTTCGATGCAGAGAACCAATTGCGAATGGCTGTGAATTTAAAGGGTTAGTTCACCCAAAAATGTAAATTCTGCAACTTTTATAGCAACTCTGGTGAGAACTGACTGCTGCTGAAACAGGGGGTTCCATGACCCTTTAAGCCAAACACAATCAGAGTTATATTTAGTAGTGCAAGCTACCCCTCTCGTGGTTCGACAAACTCAAGCTCTTCCGACAGTTCTCTTTAAAAATTCTCGTTTTAGACTTCTAATGAATGAGCGGTGTTTTGCACCATCCTCTGTGCTTTCAGCAATACGTCATGTGTCAGGTCAGAGGTCACTCTTCTACCAGAACTAGACTCACGTACGGCCGTCTGCCGAAAGCCAGTGATTATGGTTTATAAAGTTATAAATATTGATATTTTTCTTACAAAAACGCATAATTTCGGCATAGGCCTTTATTAACCCACTGGAGTCATATGGATTACTTTTATAATGGATGGATGAGCTTTTTAGGGTTTCAAAATCTGTGGTTCCACTCACTCCCATTATAAACCTTAGAAGAGCAAGGATTAATAATTTATTTCAAATGTCTATACCTGCAACAAAATGTGTATGTGTGTAAGCATGTTTAAAGGAGTTAACATGGAAAATGTGCCTTAAAACTAAGTTTTATGAAATGAAAGTGAGCCAATGAGTGGCTCTCTGCTGCCACCTGCTGGGTAAAATAGACATTGTCACACTACTCCTAATATTGTTCTATAATTCATATTTAAACATTATAAAATCACTACAATAACATTTACAATCACATTTTCACCAAGGCCTTAATAATATATTTCCTATGGCAAATTGGAGTTAAATTGTCTTTTCCTTTTATGATTTAAGTGGTTACATGATTGCTAAATAAAACTTGATATATTTTGATGCATATGTGCTTAACTTAAATGCTTGAACCCCGATAAATGCTGCTTGCAGCATTAATTTTTTAATTGAAATGTGTTTGGCAGAAAGAGAAAGTGATATACACCTAGGATGGCTTGAGGGTGAGTAAATTATGGGATTTCTTTTGGATGAACTGTCCCTTTAAGACATCATAGGTGCACTCTCAACGTGACTAGTGGCTTGCAAGGAGTTTCCTCACCTCAGTTAACCGAACAGCACTCTGCTGGGAGGCCATATTCCCACGACCCGAGTACACCTGAGGAAGCTCCGTGATGTTGTGATCCCCGTCCTGCTCCGCCTCGCTCTCAGAAAGGTTGACGCCTCTGAAAAGTGTGCAATGGTCAACAAAAGTGTGACTTAGAAAACCATTTACTTAAATTACAGATATAAGTATAAACCTGGTGCATCAGAGCGTTTACTTTGAAACATCACTGTTCCGTCAATCATAATACATTTCATCATATGCATTCAATTATGCGGATGAGCTCATGAAAGACTAACTTCATGAGGAGCTCACTGATGTCCTCAAGCTTGTTCATGTTGGGGAACTTCTCCTGCATGAGCTTCTTCACCCCTCGACTCATGCCCACGGGCACCACCTTCAAGCTACTGCAGAAGGACACGGAAAGGGTTAGGAGACATCGTAACAAACCTCACAAGAGCATTCGTTGGAGGGTGCATCAGTGCGTTTACTTTGAAAACAATCACAGGAAAGTCATGTTCAAAAACTTTCATCATGTGCACATTTGACTTGGTTACAAAAAACCCAAATCCAGGCTACTTACTAATGACGAAACTCCACCTCCTGAGACACCGGGTCATAATTTAACAGCACACATCTCTTTATGCAGTTGAGGTTGAGCTAAGAGACAAGAGTTTAATGATTAAAACAAGCACAAAAACGTCATGTGTCACCAACAAGAGGACAAGAACATAGACTATATTTGGGCATCAGCAGGTTGTTCACATCACTGATCTCAGAAGACTATACTTGCATCATGTGTGGAGAAAAAAAACAACAAGTTTACATCTGTGAGTGACTTACCTTGTGTACGTTGATCGAGGGAAACATGTTCTGGAACATGGTGGCCATCAGCTTGATCTGCATGCCCTCCATGCCGAAATTATTCAGCACTAGCAAAGGATGATGGGTAAACTGCTGTTCATGCATCCTGTGCCTTTTTAAAGATGAAACTACATCTTTGATGAGTGTGTACTGGAACAGAGACAAATTTACTTTTAGAACAAAATACGTTTAGAAGAGCATTCATAATGCGTTCAAAGACACATCAGTGCGTTTACTTTGAAAAGACATCACTCAACAGTCAAAATATAAAAAAAATTACATCATTTGTGCCCTCGGATAGGAGAAATCAAACCAAAGATAGTGCAGTCACATACCTTTGCAACACGGAAATATAACGTTGGACCTTTGGGAAGCCGTGCAAGCCTCTGTGAAGAAAGAGCCATTTCAGTTGTTAACATACTTGATCTCAAAAAGACTGAGAAGATGATCCGTCCATAAACTTTAAAACGGCAAAAAGAGATTTACCTTAAAGCTAAATGTAGAAAGTCATACCATGTATTATTTCATACTAGCCTCCAGCAGTGCCTCGTTGCTTTTATTAAATCATTAAAAAAATATATTAAAAAATAAAAGCCTTTCCTGTAGCTCTAACAGCAGAGCATGGCACTAGCAGCGCCAAGGTCACGGGTTTGACTCCCAGGAAAAGCAAGAACTGATAAAATGTGTTTCTTGAATTAAAAGTTGCTTTGGGTAAAGCGGTCTGCTGAATGCATAAATGTACATTCATTAAAGTCACAATTGAACAGAAGTAGCGACGGATCTTTTCTTCTGTTTTGTGACATTTAAGTGAAACAAATTATCAGGGGGAAAAAAAAAGTTCTGTGTTTTGGTTGTTGATTGGATTGAGGAATATCTTAAAGGGATAGCTCACCCAAAAATGAACATTAGCCCATGATTTACTCACCCTCAGGTCATCCTAGGTGTATATGACATTCTTCTTTCAGACGAATAAAATCTGAGTTATATTACAAAAGTCCTGGCTAATCCAAGCGTTATTATAGCAGTAATAATTGCTCTGTTTTTGAAGTCCATAAAAAAAATGCATCTGTCCATCAAATAACGTGCTCCACGCGGCTCTGGGGTGTTAATAAAGGCCTTCTGAAGCGAATCGATGCGTTTGTGTAAGAAAAAATATCCATATTTAAAACTTTATCAAGTAAACTTTCGGCCGACCGCCTTTCCTGTTCAATTTATGGAAAAATTGTTGAAAGTTCCCCTGCTGTTCGAAAGACTAACGCGACCAGGTTCGCATCTTGAGTTTCACTTTCAACTAGGGCTGTCAAAATTGCTCAAAAATGACGTTCGAATATTCCCTCTAAAAAAAGCATGAATATTCGAACTATTCGAACATCTGGTTGCGCATTTTATCAATGACGCGCATTACGTCAATAACAGGACAAATGAATACAAAGACACATAACTACTTATATAGGTAGTCTATTTAAGTTTAAACATATTTGACAACGTATTAACTACACAAAAACAAGTAAATCAACTAATGGCTAAAGACCGCAGACCTCTCTCTCGCCCTCACCGTCTCTGCGTATAACGGTTTAAATGAACAAACACATTTTGAGGCTGATCAAGAGTTTTGTGCAAGCAATTTAAGGTCGCGACTCTTGTACCAAATATAGCAGGCTTCATTCAGTGATTGAAACAAATATTAATATAAGTTTTACAGCATATCATTGAACGCTCCAAGCGAGCTGTGCTGTGGTAAACATGGAACTTTTCCTTGACATGAAACGGAAAATAATCAAACCAGTGGAAGCCGTGCATTTATCCTTCATTCATGCAATATCTATTCAGTCAGTACCTCGGTTCCATTGCTTGACAGAACTCCCTGAAGCCGCCTCATCCACGACACTGATCGCTCTCATGTCCTTACAAATGAACAAAATTAATTTCTCCGTTATGGCCTCGCGTGTTGCAGACAGAGAGCATGTGGCGGGCGATGCAAAGTAAGGGTGGTCCAGTTTGCACATACAAATTAGTTGCTTATATTTACAAAACGAGCCTACAAAAGCATAAAAAAGCCCGTTTAATAAAGAAAAGTTCACGAAACTAAGTGAAAACTCACTAAAGTGTTTAGTGAAATTAGGAAACATTTAGATATCATAAATTGAGTTGTACAAGTTAACGTTACATTTCAACATACATTTTGTTCTCATGTCACAAGTAATATCAAGGTTTATTTTGATCTGTTTTACATGATTCTTTTGTGGTGTGGTTTTCGGTGAAGTGTACTAAAATAAATATCGTCACCTGTGTACATTAGCCCACTTCTTCTCGACGCTTTTCCTGATAGTTTATAGAACAATTACTCCGAGTCGCCATCTGTCGTTTCAAAGAAAAGCACAACGGCGAGCGCGTCAAATATAAACACCTCGTCCGTTTGGGGAGGAGCGTGCGCAAAGTACACAAGGCTTCAGGCGCGCTGGCGCCCACTCGCAAAGCAGACAGCCATGCCTCTACTACCGCGGGCGTTTTTCCCACCACATTTTTTTTTTATTCGAATATTAATTTTCACCTTCGAAATTCGTTTTTTAAAAACTATTCGAATATATATTCGAATTTAGAATATTCGTTGACAGCCCTACTTTCAACACTTTTCCACGGAAGGCGGTCGGCCGAAAGTTAACTTGGTTAAGTTTTAAATATGAATATTTTTCTTACACAAACGCGTCGATTCGCTTCACTAACACCCCAGAGCCGTGTGGAGCACGTTATTCGAAAGACAGGTGCATTTTTTTTATGGACTTCAAAAACAGAGCAACTATTATTGCAGTTATAATGCTTGGATTAGCCTGGACTTTTGTAATTTAACTCAGGTTGTGTTCGTCTGAAAGAAGAATGTCAGATACACCTAGGATGACTTGAGGGTGAGTAAATCATGGGCTAATTTTCATTTTTGGGTGAACTATCCCTTAAGCAGACTAAATGATTGGAGAAGACAGGCAAAAGTCATCAGAGAAGTCTGCCATTTCACTGGAAGATTAAATTGACATTTTGGTTTAAAAAAACTAAAATTAACAAAAAAAAATATATATATATATAGACAGAAGAGGTGTTCACAACAAGAGAAATAATATGAATTTAGAAAATAGACAGGGTGAATTTCAACCGTCATAATGCAAATATACTCACCATGTTTACAGTATTTTCTGTTTTGGTAAATATTGAGAAGTGCGTGATTCCTAACGGTCCGGCCACAGCAACGAAATCTTTCAAGACGTTTTTCTTCCGCACCTGCAACACATGTCGAAGGGTTCAGTGTGTAATTAATCGCTAGAGTTTGCATGAGAGCAGCAGTAATCGAGAGGAGCACCTTTAAAGATCGGGCAGTGAAAGGCTCCATGACTCGTCTCATGTCCAGCACCAGCTGACCGACATTCTTGCCGACCTGTCCACGCTGGAACACGAAGGTGTGCGGCACAGTGGAGTAAGACTCCTCCGCCACACGGCTGGTGGCCTCACGGGCTTTCTTCTGGTTCTTAGTCTATGAGAGGAAAACAAAAAAGTAACAAATATCTCTTTTCTTTAGTTTACCGCCACTGAAATTACACTGTCATACGCGAATTAATCAATTTCATATCTCCTCTCAACGACATTTAGATATCACAAATAAAGACGGGCGGACTAGCTGTGTCTCATTAACGTTTACGTTACCTCTGGAAGCAAGTTAAACACATACCTTTGTTTTCCCCATTTTTTTTTTTTTTTCGAACAGCACAACTTTTCCAAGCCGAGAGTGGAAAGCTAAACCTGACTTAAAAGCAAAAATCTTAGCTAAAATATCTCACATGTCTCGCATCCATCTTGAAACTCCTAAAACTCTGCTGTTAACCATGTGGCATGGTTGCGCATGCGCACAAGACTACACGCTGTGTGCATCATGCATGGTGGATGTTTGATCGCGCCGTCTCTTGGATGGGATGAATAACTACATATACACACCACGCGTTGGTAAGTTTAAAGCGATAGGGTGAGTTTCTTTTTCTTCTGCTGAACACCAAAATAAGATATTTAAGTAGCCAAGTTCCATAGGAAAAATAATACTATGGAAATCAATGACTACCGTCAACAACATTCTTCAAAATATCTTCTTCAGTGTTCGACAGAAGAAAGAAATTCATACAGGTTTGGAACAAACTATCCCTGTAATTTATCTCATTCATAAAGGCTTATTTGCTGCGTTAGGTTTTGAATGTCCCATATGGTTTTAAAATAAAAATGTGTTGTCATCTCTTTTTTTTTTGTTAGTGTTTCTTTTTATTCCTAATCGTTCACACCTCACACTTTTTCCTTGTAAAAATATATTAGTTTAAGGTTTAGAAGGGTGTTTAGAGAATAGATAATATTGTTAGCTCAGTGTTAAAACCACAGAAGTTAATAAACTCCCCACTATGAGATAATTATAGTATTACAACTATCTTAATTTCAAAGAAAAGAATATAATCATGTAAATAACCATATATGAATTTGATCACTTTCCAGCACATTCTGTAATAATGCTGCCTTGTTATGGGGGGGAAAAAACATTTAAAAAGAAACTTTAAACTGTATTTCAACACATTGTCCAGTCATGGTCAGTCTGAGTGATGAACGGGGTCAAAGGAGTAAAGGAGAGGGTGGTGTGTGTGGGACTGGCAGCGTATGACCAGATAGGAGGGGAGGGCTTGTCTCATTAGGATGGTTTGTAATTATACTCTTCTTTGTTTAGAGATCCTCTGACAGGAGCTGATTTTCCTGCTTTAAAAGTTTACTGTCCGTCAGGGTGTCTCCCTCTGCCCACTGCCTTTGAAGATCTCCTCTGAAGACCAGCCTGGAGCACAGACCAGACATCCACCGCTTCAGTCATCATGTTCAATTATTAACAGCACAGGCCATGTTTAAGTTGTGTTTGGCAATATGATAGTGATTTTTCATTTATATTATAATCTTTTAGTTATATAAGATCAGAAGATCTTGTTTGCATCAGTTGGAGGACAACGTAATGAGTTAAACAAAACCAAAAACAAAAGAGAAGATCATCTGGTGATATAACTGAGAAGGTAAGATAAATATTTGTTCATAGTGTGTTTTATTTTCTCATAATCATGGTTCATTTTTCCATGTTTGTTTTTATTTTAGTGAAATAAATGATGTGTCCTTCTGTTGGAAACCTCCTTAGTAGTATTACTTTGATATTTGTATAATGCAGTTTTTTAATAAGTCAAACTTTTTTAAAATACATGTGTGTTATATATGTTATTATGATAATTTATACTTTTGCTTAACATTTCAACATACTTTTGCTATTAGTTTTGGTAATTTTTTTAATGAGATTTATAATTCCATAGACATCAATGGTTTTTTTAGTTGAGTTGTTTTTAAGTTGTCGTCCCATTCAATGCTTAGACGCTTGCTTTTATGCATTTATGATGTGTGCCAAAGCTGTCATTTTCATCACTATTGACTTTAGCAATTGATTTTGACGATCAGATGAAACGATGGGTTGACTCAGGCTCCGTTTCTGTTGACATGCTAATTAACCCAAGAAATGGCAAAACTGTGTTTTACCCCCCATCGTTAAACAGAAACATCTGGCATGCATCAAAAACTGCAGGCCTCTCCAGTTCCGTTCATGACTGACTGGATGGTTACAATGTTCAAAAAAGCTACAGTGTCTATCTGGTTTAAGCTCACTGGAAAATTAAGCACATCTCACAACTTACATTTTTGGCTTTTGGCTTGCTCAGTTGGGGACACTAAATATTCAACTAAATTACTGATCAGCTCATTTCAATTATCTAAAAGTCATAATTAAGAGATAGCATGTTGAAATATGATTTTA
Source organism: Gobio occitaniae (assembly GCA_033150135.1). Lineage (NCBI taxonomy): Eukaryota > Metazoa > Chordata > Actinopteri > Cypriniformes > Gobionidae > Gobio > Gobio occitaniae. The sequence continues at coordinate 16,208 of JARQWZ010006048.1, read as the reverse complement.
AATGTCCTCATTGTTATATAAAAAGTCAAAAATATGATTTTAAAAGTCATAATTGTGAGATAAAAAGTTTAAAATACGACATGATAGTCAAAATTATAAGATAAAATGTTGAAAATATGATTTTAAAAGTCATAATAGTGAGATAAAATGTTGAAAATATGATTTTAAAAGTCATAATAGTGAGATAAAAAGTTTAAAATATGATTTTAAAAGTCCTTATTAGATAAAAATTCAAAAATATGAAATGCGAAGTCATTGTGAGATGAACCATTGAAATTATGATTTAAAAATTCTAAGATAAAAATCAAAATGTTGGATTTAAAGTCAAAATTATGACTTAAAAATCCTAATTATGAGATAAAAGGCTGAAATTAGATGAAAGACATTTAAGAGATGAAATAATGCTTGTTATTATTATTTTTTTTAAATACGCTTTTAATTTTTGATTCACACTTATAATAATAATATGTACATTATTGTTTTCATTTTGTGCAATATATTTTTTTTACATTTTGAAATCAGTTTACTGTAAAACTTACTTTACCTTTTCATCTAAAACAAAATTAATTTCCTATCATCACTGTAAAGCTGCTATGAAGCAACGTGTTGTGAAAAGGGCTATAGAAATAAAGGTGACAAGACATTTTTGCAAGTCAGATTCGGTCGAATCATTGAGTTACTAAAGAAAACATGCTAAATAGCTACAATACAATGCATTTAAAATGAAGTTAAACTGTATTAGCAGAGTTCATTTGAGATTTATGCTTGTGTAACTTGCTCAGACTTTGTATTATTTGTTTGTTAGGATTTTGCTGGACAGTTTATTGGAACAGTAAAGCACACTCATGGAGATTCCAGTGACTCGTGCCTTGGTTCTCCTGCTGTTTTTTGGTGGGGCGTGCTTTGTAGAGGGCCGCAAGGAAGCCTCTAATGCAGACACCTCCCAGGGTGATGACAGTCACAAAAGGCCATCTCGAGCATCAGAGAATAAGCCGAGCCGCTGTTCCTACACCTTCATCGTACCCCAGCAGAAGTTAACTGGGGCACTTTGCGTGAGCACCAACACGGCCCGTGTCAACCGCTCTGAGATGGCGTCCATGCGCACTCTGCTGGACCAGCAGCAGGAACAGCTGGATACAATGCGTGGGCAGCTGGAGAAGGAAGGCGCACTGACCAATGAGATGAGCGTTCTGCGCCAGGAGAGTGTCAGCATGAACGCCCGCATCACCCAGCTCTACGCCCAACTGCTGAGCGAGATCCTCCAGAAGAAGGATCAGGCTTTGGAGCAACGGCGGCTCGAGAGTTTGGTGTTTAACGCAACATCCCAGGTAGCTTTTCCTACTGTAAAGAAACAGCATTATTGTCTCAGTTGCTTCTCCAGACAGTAGTGAGATTAAATGGAGAGCAAGCAGAGACTTTTCCTTAAAGGGATAGTTCACCCAAGAATGAAAATTAACCCATAATTTACTCACCCTCAAGTCAGGTGTATATGACAGTCTTCTTTCAAACGAATAAAGAGTTATATTACAAAAGTCCAGGCTAATCCAAGCATTAGAATTGGATTCATAGTTGCTCTGTTTTTGAACTACACACTATGGGCAGATGCACTTTTTATGGACTTCAAAAACAGAGCAACTATTAATCAAATTCTGATGCTTGGATTAGCCTGGACTTTTTTAATATAACTCCGATTTTATTCGTCTGAAAGAAGACTGTCATATACATCTAGGATGACTTGAGGGTGAGTAAATGATGGGCTAATTTTCATTTTTGGGTGAACTATCCCTTTAAGTCTCCTTTGGACCACTCATGAAGTTTTATACTAAAATTCGGATGACTTTTTGCAACCCTGCGATGGCAAATCCCTACAGGTGCTTCAAGTATCCAGCAGTTACAGAGACCTGGAAAAGAAGTATGACACACTCACTTCTCTAGTGAGCAACCAGAGCCAGCTAATCACACATCTGGAGAAACAGTGCCAGCTCAAGAATCCCGCCAAAACACTGCAGGTAAGAGCCATCTGAGCTTTCATGTTTCTCTTCAGCAATATCCCACATACTCGCAGGTGAAAAAAACTGAAAAGCGAAATTTCTGATGAATTTCTTTACAGGAAGCCACATCACTTCCGGTTCAACAGACAAGTGGTTTTGTGAATGCCAACACAGAGACTAAAGAAGTTGCCAGCAATGTCCAAAGAGACCAAAGTGTCCCTTTGCACCAGGAACAGAGTCGTCAAGAACTGTTGGAGACGTTTGAGGACTCTCCCAGTCCGCCAACAGACACACCTTTCATCAGTTTCCCCGTGACTAAATCTCCAGGTAGCATAAAAATACCTAATGAATTCGCTCTTAAAAATAAAGGTTCCAAAAGTATTTTTTTTTTACAGCAATACCAACCACAAAATAAACATTTTTGGTTCCCCAAGGAACCTTTCATTTACATCATTTACATTTAGTCATTTAGCAGATGCTTTCATCCAAAGCGACTTAAAAATGAGGGCAATAGAAGCAACTAGAGCAGTCAAGGGCAACAATATGCAAGTGCTGTAACAAGTCTCAGTTAATCTAGCACAGAACAGAATTTTCTTTTCTTTTTTTAAAATAAATTAGACAGACAGACAATTAATAGAATGACCTGTTCACCTTTCAGTAAACCGGTTTAAAAGAGCCTTTTTTCTTAGTGTGAAGAACATTTTAATAGTCTAAAAAACCTTTTTTCCAGTATAAGGAACCTTTTGTGCGATTGAAAGATTCCATAGATGTTACAATTTCTTCATAGAACCATCAATTTCAATCAAGAACCTTTATTTTAACCCTCTCGGGTTCTTCGGGTCAAAAATGACCCGAAGCGTTTTATAATTTTGAAAAAAAAAAAAATCGTCCGAATGGTCCGAAACTTGGTGACTTTATTGGTACTTGTATATGAACACCCAAAAAAATTGGGGACAGGATTTGAAAAGTCTAAGTGGCTGTAAAAAAAAATAGTCACACTGAGGACCTTCAGGTCAAAAATGACCCCCATAGGAAATGAATGGGAAATTGGCAAAAATATGAAAATACAGAGTTTTTTTGTGCATACAATCTACAAATCAGCCAGGATGCAGAAAAAAGGACTTAACAGTGAAGGGGTGAATCTCTAAAACATCAAGAATGCAAAACAGACAAAAAAACTCACACACACACACACACACACTTATACACACAAAAACACACGCACACACAAATTAACACGTGCCATTCCAAAAGCTAATTGTGTTTTTGTGTGTCTAAGAGTTTTTTTGTCTGTTTTGCACTCTTTATGTTTTCACCCCTTCACTGTTGAGTCCTTTTTTTCTGCATCCTGGCTGATTTGTAGATTGTATGCACAAAAAAACTCTGTATTTTTGCCAATTTCCCATTCATTTCCTATGGGGGTCATTTTTGACCCGAAGGTCCTGAGTGTGACTATCTTTTTTTATGACCACTTAGACTTTTCAAATCCTGTCCCCTGTTTTTTGGGTGTTCATATACCAAGTACCAATAAAGTCACCAAGTTTCGGTCCATTCTGATGAAGCTACGATTTTTAAAATAATTTTATAAAACGCTTCATTTTTGACCCAAAGAACCCCAGAGGGTTAAAGAGTGTAGGTTGGCATGTTTTTAGTCTGTTGCTATGCGGTTTATAGGGTGTTGCTTAAGTTGAAAGAGCTCACCCAATGTGGTCCTCCTTCGATTAATTGTATGCCCGTTTTATCATCCACCAAGTGAAAATCTTAGGAAATGCTTAGAAAAGTAACAGCACACCTTACCTCAACAAGCCACCACATGAGATATCATTCATGTCTGCAGCACAAACAGTTTAGGGTTAGGTGTCTGTTTAAAATTATAACATAAAGTATGAGCAATTAGTGACCATTGCCTTAGCAAAAGACTGAGAATCCCAGATATACAAGCCATATGAAACTATCCGTGTTTCCCTTGTAGGAGTTCAATAGCCCTGAGTGTCAGTGACCTGTAGTCAGGAAGCTTTATCTCGGAGCATTCCAAACAGTGTCTTATCAGAGGTGGTGACCCTCATTAGTCTTCACCCGACGTACAGACTGTGAGAGCTGTGCTCCGGCTGAAAGCTGTTTATTAGCACACAGGCAAGTTAATCACCACCTTTATAAAAGCTTTGTGACACAACCCTTGAATTACAATGCAATGCTTTTGCCTCCACCAACCCGAGTGTGAGATTACAGGACGCATGTCGTCTCCATTTAACAGACCCCACTTACACCCGGTGTTATGGCTGCCACTAAACTGTTTTAAAGAACACTCACGCTGACATTTACAATTGAAGAAGGATTTCGAGGTAGATAATTGTATAGAAAAGAGCTGTACAGTGGTTTCGGTCATCTCTTTAAGCAATTTGATAGCTAAAGGGCCTCCTGGGAAGGAATTCAGCATATTTTTATGTTCCCGTTTCTTTCTTGTGTCTTTGTAGCCCCAATTCTACTAAAGGGAAATCTGTTTTTCTTTAGATGGTTTCGTAGGTAATGTCTTTAGACATGCATGTTCATTTACATATAAAAAAATCTTAGTCTTGACTTTTGTTTTTGGGGCCTACTAGCAGGGGCGCCGCTAGCAATTTTGGGCCCTATGAAAGAATATGATGTTGGGCACCTTACCACACCAACCTAGCTATCCAAAATCTTTGTCTGCTATTTAATAATACTGACCAATTAAGCTCTGCTCGCTCAACCCAGATTTCCCCAATTGGCTGATGAAACATCGATTAAAATTAAGATACAATTTATACAAAATAAAACTTAATGAAGTGGTCACAATCATGTCTGACCCATCTTATGATGTGTCCTTTCTCTCTCATGCTGTTCACTTTTCATATTGACAACATAAATAGACATTATTATACATATAGACATTAAAATAACATTATAATATTTAAACATAAATATAAAACTAACTACCTTTTCTTTATGGCTACAACAATTATAGTAGCCTACAATACAGAGAAATTTCATGTCGGAGTGGGATTTGAGCAAGTCGTTTTACCCGTGAGCGGTTCATGATTGGAGCTTTTTGCTGTATTTTGCCGGAAAGGCAGAAATAAGCCATAATTTTGTTATATTTGTAACTCTTTGGTAGATTATACACTTATAATTTGTATTACATTACTACTAGTACTGTTACTACTAATAAAACCAATCTCTGGGGGCCCCAAAAGTGCGTTGGCCCTTAGTAGGCGCCCCTGCCTACTAGAATAGGTTTTCTTGCTTGAATGTTTAAAACGTTTTTCAAAATGTGCACATATTTGACATTGTTGCAGCATCTCTCTTCCCAGTCTGTCAGTAACGCTCTGTTTAGTTCCAGTCTCTATGAAGCCCCTCCTTCCGAAAAGCGCAACGTGCTCTGATTGGTTAGCTGGACCAGTGTGTTTTGATTGGTCAACAGCTTTGAGCGTGTTTTGCAAAGGTCACGTCCCTTATCATAACCGCAAGGTTTAACACACTACTTCAAAGCCCCTAAAAGGGACATGGTTAAATGTCAATGGTTTTGCGTCCCCGGAGAAACTTTGCTCGCAAAATGTTCGCGTTCTTCCCCCGAGAAACTTTGCGTTCGATTGCGAAGTTCTTTGGCGGGCGAAGGCAAAGTTTCTCTGGGAAGCGTACGTTTTTGCAAAAGAACACAACGATTTTGCGAATGTGAAGTATCTTGGGTTGAGCGCAAAACTTTTGCGAGAGAACACAAAAGCATTGAAATATTTTTCCCCCCTCCTATCTCATATTTTTTTAAATCACCCTGTCCCTTTAGGAGCTCCTGACACTACTAACTTAACCAGGCCTCGCCACTTTTCTTTTTTCTTTTTTCGTATGTACAGGAATTATTTACATGGATAATATTGTGACGTGTCCGTTCCCGGAAGAAAACTCAACTCAATACTACTCAACACCTTTAGAGTGACTTTGTAACTTTGAATACCTTTTTCATGCTCAAACAGAAACACTACACACTAAAGAAAGTTGAAAAAAAAAAAACACATATATATATATATATATATAAATATAATAGGTTCTTTTTAAAGCTAGGACACTTTGCGAAAGCATTCTATCTGGTTTTATTTGAGAGGTGCTATTCATTTTTTAAAGCCAAATACAAGTAACTTTTTATTAGCCAAACGCTACAGAGTTGGGTGTGGTAGGAGTTAGTCTCTGAACAGAAATAAAGCACATGTAGACATGTGAGAAGACTTGAAGACTGTGAAATGCAAGGCCGAATTAATTTAAAACATTGTAAAATAATTTTATCTCGTTATTTAAAAAAACCTGAATAGTTTTAATTGCTTACAAATAACATGTGAAGACAATAAAACATTTTTAAATAAAGTTCTAAAAATATAACAAAGCAAACGATTGATTTTATGTTTTGGTCTGTATCTAGAAGAAGGCAGTGATGTGCTGTATAGGTGAAATTCTTTGGCTTGTGGGAGCGGGAATTACTCTATGGTGAGCTGATAAATGAAGGCTGAGAGCCGCCTGTAAACAGAATACAGATCATGACCTTGCTGCTTTCTGAACCAACAGAGCAGCAGCCCTTCCTTACCGTCTGTCTAACTCCTCCACACTGTCTGTTCATTATAGAGCACTGCCACACGTCTCATGTACTCACACAAATGCTGAATCTAATATCACAAACATAGAAACCACCCACAACTTCTCTAAAAGTTCCAAATCTGCTGATTTTGTTAAACCAAAGAGCAGGATCACAAGGTTAGGGATGGAAATGTAGAGCTAAAGTTTGCCATTGCTCAGTGTGACAAAGATAGAAAATTAAAACAATATTCCCAATAGTTTTTTTTAAACCTTTTGATTCACAAATAAAATCAAGGAAGAAAAGCCAGGAATATTTCTTAGAAATGGACAGCAAATTAACATGATCCTTCATAAATCATTCAAATATGATGATTTGCTGCTCAAGAAACACGTCCTCTCCAGCAGCTTGAATGTTCCCCGTTGCAATGGCAACCCACAACGGCCACCGGGGCTTATACAGTTTTATAAAGCTATTCATTATTTGTTGTAAAGTGTAAGAATCACCTCAGAAAAATTAATTCTTCTGTCAGGCGCAGTTGAAGCCTAGGACAAACTCTGTCAAGATGAGATGGTGTAGCCAGGCTATGTATGTGTCATTATTCCAACATCATGTTCATAACATGTTACGAAATAAAAAGTTTAATACCTCAGAAAAATTAACTTTCCTCTCTTGTCAACACAAGCCTGGTGTGAGCGCGGCGCGCGCTCTTCAGTTGTGGAGGCGCGCGCGCGCTGTATATCACGTCACAGAAAGACGTGCACTCAAAGTAATCGGATCAGGTCGTTTACATGGAGGAATTTTTCGTTTGATCGGTTCATAAAAAGGTTTATCCCACCCCTCTCAAACCGATCTTTGTAATACAATTACATTCAGTTTGGCCATTTTTATTCCGATTGAGGTGTTTATATGGAGCCTTTTCATTCGGATTGGACTTTTAAACCGATTACAGTGCTCCATGATGTAAACGCACCAAATGTTGAAAACAGTTGTGCTGCTTCATATTTTTGTGGAAACCATGAAAATTATATATACCATATATATAAAAGTTTGGGGTAAGTAATTCCTTAAAATTAATTGATTTATTCAGCAAGGATTGAATGAATCATCCAATAACTATTATTAATAACTGATTACCCAGCAGCAAATTAGCATATTAGAATGATTTCTGAAGGATCATGTGACGCTGAAGAGTGGAGTAATGATGCTGAATGTAATATTATTGTAATATTATTTCACAACATTTTTACTGTATTTTTGATCAAATAAATGCAGTCTTGGTGAACATAAGAGATTTTTTTCTCCAAAAAACATCTTAATTCCAACATTTTGACCAGTAGTATACAAGATGGGGATGTAAAAATGTGCTAAATAGGAATGACCAGCACAGTGTCTCTTTTAAAGGGCCGTGGCATGACTGTCATCATGTGCTGGAGTCAGGAGAGAAGACCAGCGGCATCTACCTACTGCGACCACGCAACACTAACCGTCTGCTGCAGGCCTGGTGCGACCAGAGCAGAGATCAAGGTGGCTGGACAGTCATCCAGAGGAGACAGGACGGCTCGGTCAACTTCTTCAGGGCCTGGGATCAGTACAAGGTACATGAAACAAAACACTTGGTAAACTTGATATTATAGAAGTTGTCTTGCTTCACTGCCATTCACAAATCCTCTCTTGTTTCTTCATGGGTTATTAAAGCGTACATCAGATGCGCACTTCAGAATCTAGTAGGTCATCTGGGTACTTTTTGCCTACTGTTTTTGTCTAATATTTAGTTGGAAAGTATGCATATTCAGATGCAACCACATAGCAGTGTTGTGTTTCTGAATGAATCAGTTTGTTTGAACAAATCGTTTGCGTGAATAAATACAATGACTCACTCATAAAGGTCCCATGGCATGAAATTTTCATTTATGAGGTTTTTCAACATTAATATGAGTTCCCCTAGCCTGAATATTGTCCCCAAGTGGATAGAAATGTTGATCGGTGTAAAACCGAGTTCTGGCTGTCTTTCTCTGCCTTGAGAAAATGACAGGCCAGACGAGCCAATCCTGAAGTCTCCTGGTTTGACGTCCAAGCAGGAACGGTTACCTCCCTTTCCTCCGCCCAGAGAATCTGTCACGCCCATGCAAACGCTCGAGAGATCATTGCTTGTGAACGAGTGAATGCTGGCAGTTTCTCAGTGTTTGGATGTACAAATGAAAACAGAAGTCTTTTTTCAGTTCCTTCTGATCTGTGATCAGTGATTTCTTATGTGTAGCTAATTATTTATTATTCGTGCACACACTACGGCTTCTCTCTCTCCCGACAGAACCGGTGTTTACGTGTTTTCTATCTTGTGAGTCAGTGTTTTTGTACGTCCTCGTCGCGTCTATCGGTTCTAAAATGCGCACACAGTCGTTCTGCTCAACATTAGCAGAGTAACATCTTTAGAGATAAACTCACACACGGCGAAGCTCGGGCTGCACTGGCCGGTCGGCCTTCAACATCCCCGACCCCCAGTACTGCATCTGGCCCACAGCGGAGGCACCAAACGCGGGTGAGATTAAGCAGACGGGGGGTAAGCATGAGCATATCCGGGCTAGCCAGCCTAGCCCACAATAAACTGGATTACATTCGATTACTGCTGTTGTGTCTTTGTTTGCGCTGTGTACTCAACGCTGACGGTTTTCATATGATAGGAACATATCTAAAAATAATGCTATTATCAACACTTACTCGTAACTCGTTCATCTCGACAGCTGTAATGGTACTTTGCATGTGTTACAAAGTTGGTAATGATGAAGAAGGACTCGGCGTGACTGGGACTCGTGTTTATTCAGAACTCTCAGATACAAACACAATAAACTCGCGCTGACAGCGCTCTCACAACTCAGTAGTTACTATAAATAACTTTGTTAGCAATCGCTGAGCTCCGTCTCTGGTACGTTAGTGATGTCCGGTTCGCGAACAATCTTTCTTTTAAACCGGTTCTTTTTAGTGAACCGAATCAGTTTCACCAAATCGACTGAATCGTTCTAAATGGTTCGCGTCTCCAGTCAGCGCTGATCCATAATTTACTAAAGTTACTAACTTTCTGACATGAGTGACAGTCCCTCCGACTAGAAATAGACTAATAACCTGAAGTATATTCTAGTAACTACAACCGTTCACTTAACTGAGACTGACAGAACCGATGTGAAGTGAACTCCGGTCCATCCGTCTCTCTGGCAGCAGCTCGTGCCTGCTCGTGCCTCGTAGACCTCGTTAAACCACGCCCCCTCCGCTCATTTCAAATGCAAAGATGTTAGCCAATCACAACAGTGGGCGTTTTTACTGAAGTCTCACAGCAGACACGCTCTTGAAGCAGGGCATTCAGCCACAGGGCAAACATCAGTATTGAAAAAAAATGCCTTTTATTTCTAAATTATGACATTTTATGATGTAAAAATCATACTAACAATATAAGTACACCTCAGGAAACATTATAAAATAATAGAAAAATGGGACCTTTAAGACCTTTATTGACCGTTCGCAAAGACCCGCCCCCCTTTAGTTACTATTGCTATGTCCGACAAGCCATGGCGCTCTCACACCACACACGTTCTCACGTAGAGAAAATACGTCGCGGAGCAAAGAGAGCACTGACAACATGCCGACAGACAGGACAGAGCAAGTTACTTTTGATATGAAACAAAGTCTCAACTTTGAAATTGTCCTTTTGTAAAGAAATTTAAACGATAAATACCGTTTTGTGGCTCTTTAATGTGTCGTGATCGCTGTAGAGCCTCAGTTAAAGCTGCTTGTGAACTGATAATCTTAACCATTGATGTAACTTATTGATATATTAAATAAAAAAAAAAAGTCTTCTTTACCAAGAAATAATATTAAAATCTCCCCCAGGACAGTTCAATTCTATATAATATAATATGAAAAAAATTATGTGAAAAAAACATGTGAACTCTTTTATAGTTTTCTAAACATCCCTGAAACCCAAACCACACACACATCTATTTAAACTGATGTGTGTTACTTAGGTGTTTAGAGTTTGCACGCTACACTTGTGGTGGGCGTGTAACTGTAGCCTAAATGTCTGTTTTGTTACGTGCTGTGTCCATCATTTTATTCCTGCACTTAATCAAGCCACTCTTCTTTAAAACATGATGAGGTTTTATTCCACGTCTTTGCGTTTCTCGTTGCCTCTCGTTTTGAGCTATTTGGACCGCGAACACGACCACTGCTATGTGCTCACACGCTACATCATTGTCTTTCTATGAAGCCTGTAAACCACGTTCACCGGTCCTAACACGATAGCGATACTAACTCTAGCGGTAGAACAGAGCACTGCAATTATTTCTCATTTAAACTACAATCAAATGGTTTTCTCTCCACATTTCGCGTCTGTTTGTGTCGCCTGCGCGGCATTTTATTCTTTCTGCGCGGCCGCGCAGGTGCGCAGATTAGAGGGAACATTGCTCCTGACTGCTTTGTTGGACAAAACGGCAGATTCTGCGATGTGAATGGTCAGATCGCCTGTCAATCAAACTAGCGGCGAAGGGTGAATTGTTCAAAGGCCTTTCGCAACTGATGGTCTCTCAACTGTTGCGTTCCAAATTTTGGTGAGATAATGCTAGCCTAGCTCCGCCCTCCTATGTACTTCCGCTCAATTTTCATTTTCCTTCAGTACTCCGTCTGGGACTGCTGTATAGTCTTAGGTTTTCTCCAAACAAATTTTTACCGGTCCAATCAGCGAACAGAGGGAGTGGCTGAGAACGATGACGTTGATGTTGTGCGCTAGTTTGAGTTGTAGTTCAGTAATGTCGGCGCAGAAAGATGCGAGCGAAGCCTTTCATTCCGTTGTGGCATCGCTGGCCAAATATCCAGAAGTTAAAACCGGAGCAAGAACAATCTTTGTTGAGTTTTTTTGGTGGCCATGATGTCAAAGTTTGATTTTCCAGCTCGCTCCGTTAGTGGTGAAGGAGTTGGCTGAAGCCCCGGTAATTGTTTCTCGTGCGGTCGGAATGTATTGTCATCATTTACAGGGGCTAGTCAGTGATTTTATTGCCGTCCGTCTCCCACCACCCGCGTAAAAATCCCAGGCCGAATTACCTACTGTTTTAGACAAACGCCAAGGTCATGTGGTCATTTAATTGCTGTCCGAATCCACATCTCTGAGTTTTCAAGAATATATCACTTCAAAATTCACTGTTTATATCCTTTTTGACCACTGCAGAGCACCGTGCGGTTGTAATTTGGATGCATTTCTAGACTTGTATTTCTTTAAATGCTGGCAAGTATTTTCAAGAGCAATATATTTCATCACCGCTCAAAAAATAAAAGGAAGAAAAGCACGTAAACATTTGAATTGGGCCGTTATTTACGGCAGCATTTATTCTTATCATACCAAGCATATGATATTTTATTTACAGCATACACTCATGTTACGGACCACGTGAGCAGGCGCGTTTCCCGATCCACAAAACTCTCCCCTCCACCGTGAATAAAGCACAATGCGATTGCACGAGGTTTTATCACTGAGGTGGCTGCACATTTATTTTTACGGACTTCCATGTGAGAAATAAAGGCGAACGGCGCATGACATACGTCACGACCAAACGTTAGCGATTGGTTATGGCAGATCCAGAGTGGCTCTGGGCAGATCCAATAGTTTTAAACTTCAACAGAGCTCCCGCCTTCAAGGAAGTAAACGCTTGTCAATGGAGAGTGGCCAGACTCTCGCTCTGTACAAATGAAATGTACGAGAATCTGGTAGGACCAGGCTAAGATAATGCCACAGAAGCTGCAAAAACAGGGTCCCATGGGGCGCTCATGAGCAAAATAATTAGTATTTTAAATGCACAAAATGTACTTTTTAACGCAAAATGAAATGCATAACTATTTCCTATACACAGCAAGGCTTTGGGAATCTGGATGGAGAATACTGGCTGGGTTGGAGCACCTGCACTGGCTCACCTCTCAGGCCACCTATAAGCTGCGAGTAGCTATGGAAGACTGGCAAAGGACGGCAGGTGTATGCGGAGTACGACAGCTTTCGGGTAGAAGCGGAGAGTGACTGGTATCGTCTACGATTAGGCAGTTACCAAGGCAGTGCAGGAGACTCCCTCTCATGGCACAACAATAAAGCATTCACCACTCTGGACCGCGATAAGGATGCCTACACAGGTGATCAGTCGTGGCCCCCCTCTGCCTCTTTTCTGTCCTTAAAAACTATTTTAAAGCCACATTCTCTGTCCTCCATAGGTAACTGCGCTCATTACCAGAAGGGCGGTTGTGGTAACACATGTGTGCCCACTCCAACCTGAATGGTGTGTGGTACAGAGGTGGCCATTACAGAAGTCGGTATCAGGATGGTGTTTACTGGGCGGAGTTCCACGGAGGCTCGTACTCCCTTAAGAAAGTGGCCATGATGATTAAAACCTGCCTAAGCTGAACCGAAACTACTACTCACAAAGATAGGACAATGAGCTCTAAATGTTCTTGTGGAGCTTCAGGTTATTTCATTGCTGAAGTTTTCTTTAATGTCAATGGAACAAAGACATGATTTGAATATGTCTGATTTAGTTTTGGTTTATTTGCATTAGACTGTATTGTTTAAACTGTCAAAATATAAACGGTCTTATTTTTTAATAATTGTGTATAAAATGTACATATTTTTAGTCACTACCAGAGTATCAGCCAAACTTCTATTTTTTTGTTCTTTTTTCCTTTAAATAAAAGTAAAACAATATTACAGTATTCATTTATAAAAAAGTTTATCAATTTATAATTTTTTTGTGTCATATTATTTTAGAAAATATTGCCTCACACTTGTGGGTTTCCTCTTTCAAACTGAGTTCGAGCAGGATTTCCTGTTCAATTGCCACCTTCTTAGACGCATCACACTCTCCTCACAGTTAGAAGAAAATAAATCCTTTTCAACAGTAAATGTGACTCTGCATCTATCATCCACCAGCATCATTACCGCTTCACTGTTGCTTATCGTTTGTATGTGCCGACAATGCTTCAGCTTCAACAGTTGATAGGTCTCTTGCTGATCATCCTTGCTCATGCCGGTAAGTTCTCACCATTTTGTCTTTTCTGAGTACCTCATCTCTTTTCATGGCTAAAAGGCCAAAAAAGTCCTCCTGGGTTTGAGTTCATAATAATGTTTGTAACCCTGTTTCTTTGTAGCCCTATGTCTACTAAAACTGAATGTTTTTCTTTAGATGCTCTCATAGATGATGTTGTTAAATCTGAATATTCTTTTGCATATAAATTGTTTTAAAGCTATGGCACTTTGCAAAGTGTTCATTTGATTTTATCCGAGAGGTGATACTCATTTCTAAGGCAAGTACCTTTAGCCAAACACTGCTTTGTAACTTTTGAAAATGTTTAAAAGGTGTGCCATTTGTTAAGTCTCTTAACAGAAACTAAAAGCACATGCAGACAGTTCTTCAAGTCGGTTTCACACTTCTAACGCCCAAAAGTTTCACACATGTTGACCTATAATTTTCTTCTGTACTCAAGGGTGGGAACATGTGAATTATATATTTCCTGTTAACCCAAATAAGTTGGCAAACTAAAAAAAATTGAGGCAATCAGTTGTAAGTAAGCAGAAATTGCAGTTTTTTTTTGTAATCATACATAATCATACATTTTAAATGCTCTGAACTTGAAATATTTCAGTGAGCCAATTCATTTTACTTAAAAATCTCAATTTTTAGTAGTGGAAACTTGACTGGCTTTAACTTCAATAAATGCTACCTTGCTAACTGTCACATGTCTGTCTTGTCTTGTTTAGCACATGTGGTGTTTCGGGTATTTTGTGTCATGTGTGCTCCTGTCTTCTGTATTGACCCCACCCCTCTTTGTTATCTGATTATTGGTTAATTTGCCCCACCTGTTTTCCATTACCTGCCTGATTTTGTCACCATTTATATTCCTTGCGTGTCTACAGTCCGGTGCTTGATCGTTGTCTTTCGTGGTTTGGTTTGTTTTCCCTGTTTTCTCGTGTCCCGTGGGTTTTGTTTTGTGTTTATTTTTATTCATTAAATACTGTTTTCCCTGCAATTGAGTCCTCACTCACCTTGTGGTCGAAATACAATAAGTACAGCCTATTGACGTTTATACTGTCTGTGACTTGGATTGGTAGGTACATGGCCAAAATCTTAAATCTTACTGTGTGACCTGGATAGGCTACTATTTATTCCGGACATGGCCATAGAACATCGTCTGGTCTGGATTTGTAAAATGTCCTGGGCTAACAAACATGAACAGCAACATCTTCAGAAAGACAGACAGAGACTCTGAAATGGAAGCACTTGATATTTTCCATTACCAGTCAGAACACAGAAAGGAAGCCACGCCTTGGCTACAATGGACGTGATGAATTTGAAACGAGATCACAATTTCACTTCACATTCATATTTCCTATTTGTACATGCACAACGTGACAAACGCTTAAAATACAACACGATTCAAAGATCCAAAATAGAACGAGGTGTCGGTTACAATAGAACATTTTGTTGCGTATTTATTAATACATAAATGTAAAAATAAATAAATGTAGAAATGACTAAATGTGGAAATAAATAAAAGAATAAATAAATATGGAAAAAAATAATACATAAATAAGGAAATAAATGTATAAATAATTATATAATTTTGGGTTTTTTTGCTTTTAAATGTATATTTATTTATTTTTGCTTTTTTACAATTATTTGTATATTTATTTATGTATTTATTTATAATATTAGCAGCTTTGGAATTCCATAGTACACAGCCTTGACGCAGTTTTGAGCAATCTCTTGCCACAAGTTACAACCCATGTTAATACTGCAAAAACTTTTTTTAAATGTGCACTGAAAAAAAAAACAATAAGTAAGATTTACTTAATTTTTCTATGGCAAGTTTTTGCGCACTTATTTTTAAAGTAAGTTTCACATATGGAATTAAGTAAACTACTTAACTAAGTTAAGTAAAATTAACAAAGAAAATAATTTTAACTTGGCCAGTAAAAGGTTGAATAATTTCTACTAAGTGGAAGTTTCCTTTGCAATACATTTGACTAAAAATAAATAACATTGAATTAAACCACACTTTTAAAGTGTATGCTTTACTTAAAAAATATCTAAGTAAATAACACTATAGATATTGTGTAGATATCATATCTACATAACAGAAGTAACGCGGCATCTGAACACAGAGACCTCAATACTTGGTACACAAAACACAGTGACAGTAACATTTGATGGATGTGTGAATGTGTCATTCTGAGTAGAAAATTAACTCAGTGTCACAAAATGGCAAGTTACAAAACCTAACAACAAAAGCAATGATAAAACAGAGCTGGAAAATAGCGCAAAATCAACCTCCTTAATTATTATTAATTAACTCAATTAACATACAATTAACAGTGTATGATTGGAACACCATTATCAGAAATTTTACTTAATTTTATAACGCTGATATTTACAATTTACGATTTTATTTCAAAATTCTACAAGCTTGAATTAAGTACTAATATAGAATTACTTACTTTTTTTAATCTTGCCTGAACGAATTTGTTATATAGCACCTTTTTTTAGAGTGTCTATGGTCCCCCAGTGGCTAGAAAACATATTCAAACATATCTAGGGCATGTCATTTAGTCCAGATTA
>JARQWZ010006047.1:0-57500 GCA_033150135.1 Gobio occitaniae | reverse complement strand
ACCCATGAGGATAACCATAACCCATGAGAATAACCATAACCCATGAGGATAACCCTAACCCATGAGGATAACCATAACCCATGAGGATAACCCTAACCCATGAGGATAACCCTAACCCTAACCCATGAGGATAACCCTAACCCATGAGGATAACCCTAACCCATGAGGATAACCCTAACCCATGAGGCTAACCCTAACCCATGAGGATAACCATAACCCATGAGGATAACCCTAACCCATGAGGCTAACCCTAACCCATGAGGATAACCCTAACCCATGAGGATAACCATAACCCATGAGGATAACCCTAACCCATGAGGATAACCATAACCCATGAGGATAACCCTAACCCATGAGGATAACCATAACCCATGAGGATAACCCTAACCCATGAGGATAACCCTAACCCTAACCCATGAGGATAACCCTAACCCTAACCCATGAGGATAACCCTAACCCATTAGGATAACCCTAACCCATGAGGCTAACCCTAACCCATGAGGATAACCATAACCCATGAGGATAACCCTAACCCATGAGGATAACCCTAACCCATGAGGCTAACCCTAACCCATGAGGATAACCCTAACCCATGAGGATAACCATAACCCATGAGAATAACCTTAACCCATGAGGATAACCATAACCCATGAGGATAACCCTAACCCATGAGGATAACCCTAACCCATGAGGATTAGCCTAACCCATGAGGATAACCCTAACCCATGAGGATAACCCTAACACATGAGGATAACCCTAACCCATGAGGATAACCCTAACCCATGAGGATAACCCTAACCCATGAGGATAACCCTAACCCATGAGGATAACCCTAACCCATGAGGATAACCATAACCCATGAGGATAACCATAACCCATGAGGATAACCTTAACCCATGAGGATAACCATAACCCATGAGGATAACCCTAACCCATGAGGATAACCCTAACCCATGAGGATTAGCCTAACCCATGAGGATAACCCTAACACATGAGGATAACCCTAACCCATGAGAATAACCTTAACCCATGAGGATAACCATAACCCATGAGGATTAGCCTAACCCATGAGGCTAACCCTAACCCATGAGGATAACCATAACCCATGAGGATAACCCTAACCCATGAGAATAACCCTAACCCATGAGGATAACCCTAACCCATGAGGATAACCCTAACCCATGAGGATTAGCCTAACCCATGAGGCTAACCCTAACCCATGAGGATAACCATAACCCATGAGGATAACCCTAACCCATGAGAATAACCATAACCCATGAGGATAACCCTAACCCATAAGGATAACCCTAACCCATAAGGATAACCCTAACCCATGAGGATAACCCTAACCCATGAGAATAACCATAACCCATGAGGATAACCATAACCCATGAGGATAACCCTAACCCATGAGGATAACCCTAACCCATGAGGATAACCCTAACCCATGAGGATAACCCTAACCCATGAGGATAACCCTAACCCATGAGAATAACCATAACCCATGAGAATAACCATAACCCATGAGGATAACCCTAACCCATGAGGATAACCCTAACCCATGAGGATAACCATAACCCATGAGAATAACCATAACCCATGAGGATTAGCCTAACCCTAACCCATGAGGATTAGCCTAACCCTAACCCATGAGGATTAGCCTAACCCTAACCCATGAGGATTAGCCTAACCCATGAGGATAACCGACGTTTCATGGTTTATTGTGAATGTTGTTTTGGATCAGAGTGTGTGTGTGTGTCCCTGTTTCCTGTGAGTGTAACGAGTGTGTCCTGCTCTCTCCAGTGTGTGCAGTGGGTCGATGATGCTAAACTCAATCAGCTGAGGCGAGAGGGAATCCGCTACGCTCGCATCCAGCTCTACGACAACGACATCTACTTCATCCCTCGCAACGTGGTCCACCAGTTCAAGAGTGTGTCTGCGGTGGTGAGCCTGGCCTGGCACGTGCGCTTGAGCCAGTACCACCAGGAGCCCGGGGAGGGGGCGGAGCCTGGGGAGGGGGCGGAGCTTAAGCAGCTCATCAAGCAGGAGCCGGTTGGAGAGAGCGTCAAAGCAGCCCTGGACTTCAGAGCCGCGCGAGAGCCGCCCTGCGTCACGCAGATCAAGACGGAGAGGGCGGAGCTACTCGCTGAGAGACCGCCCAAGGCTCCTCCCAGAAGCTTGACTCCGCCTCTTGTGTCCTCATCTGACGGACGACCCAAAGTGCACCACAAATGTCCAAGCGCTCCCATCACAGCCAACACGTCACACAGTCCATACACACCCAAACCCACACACACACCAGCACCAACCAAACACACACACCCCTCTGCATCCAGATTCTTGCATTCTGTCCCCAAACTGGGCCACACCCCCTCAACACCGACTAAACCCAGCCATTCTGCCAACACACCCAAACCAACACAGACGACCAAACACACACACTCTTCTAACACAACCAAAAACACACAAACAACCAAAAACACACACACAACCAAACCCACACACTCTTCGAACGCAACCAAACACACACACTCTTTGAACGCAACCAAACACACACACTCTTCGAACGCAGCCAAACACACACACTCCACACTACTAACCAAACCCGGCCCCAAACTGAGCTCTGGACTGTCAATCAGCTGGACTGCTCCGCCCCTGGCCCCGCCCCCTCTGAGGCCGGACCGCCCCCAGGACTCTCTGAAGGCCAGACCACACCCGCATGAGCCACACAAAGACTTTTTATACTGATTTGTACATAACGGTTTTTAAACAGCACTTCATTTAATCTCCTTTCTTTCTACTGTGTCCCAGAATCCTCTCTGTCTCTCTCTCTCCTGTTACTGGTTGTCAACATGGCAGATGTAGCTCGTAACTCGCTCCTCAGTGCCTGTCCGTAACTGTGAATATCCAAGCACTTCGGCTCGGCTGCACTGAGAATACTTCAGATCCAAACGGTCCTTGAATAATATATTTTCAGTTGTAGGCTTTAGTCGTTTAGAGCTGACATGGACATATATATTTTTTGTAAGATGACAATTCTTTTAAAGACTCTACAGGCTTTTCCATAGAGCTTATTTAAATGGAGGGTTTCTTTGGTTCTGTTTGATTCGTCAGCACTGTAGTGTACATAACGATTTTTCTAAAGGAAATGTGTAGTGTGATTTATACTGAAATAAGAACCTCCTAATAAAAGGTTCTGTTTGTTGGACTGGTGTTGTGTCTGTGAGCCTCATCGACTGGCTAACGTCTTCAGGGATGGGCTTTTGCTGTATTTCCACTGGTTTATGTTTGACATCACACACACACACACTCTCGTAGTTTAACTCTAGACTATAGACGTCTCTTCTCACGTCTGGGTTCATGTCCCTTTCCCAACATTCTGTGCTGAAGAAAGGGACACTCGCAGAGCTGTGCTTATTTTTTGCACCTACAGTCATTTCTCATCATGCTCTCTTCATAAATCAGAACTTTCCCCCAATGCCATTAAGCTAGTGCTTGTTAGCAATAGGGTTGGGAATCGTGAGAAATTTTCCGGTTCCGGTTCTGGTTCCGGTTCCACCTAACGATTCCGGTTCCATTAAAATTATTAAACAAATAGTGGTAAAGGAAAAAGGCACAATACGCAACTCAAACAATCCATTTTGTGTTTATTACTTGCTCTAAAATTAATTTACAGGTTGGCAATGTCAAAAAAGTCCTGTACTGTACATATATTACAGTATTAATTAAGCCATTCTTGCTACACATTTTTTTTCAAATGAACACCTCTAAAATTGTCTTATTACATTTTATCTCTCTGTCTGTGAATAAAACCAAGTTATAAATTATATGTATTAGTTATATTTATTAATTAGTTGTATATTAATTTAATAATAATTCAGTGAACTTGTAAATAATAAGCTAAACGCTTACCTAAACCAGGGTGACTCAACGGTTATATATATATATAGGCCTTTGACTATAGATCTGGTATAAGCCTGTGGCTGAGGTTGATTCTGTGCTGTAGCAAACGTTTTGTCAGATTGCTAGTGCAGCCTCCTTTGCATGTTATTAACTTTTCACACGTGTTACATTTTGCTTCATTATCATTCATTCTTTGGAAATGAATCCATACTTGTGACTTTCTCTTTGCCATGCTGGTGGTCAACGAGAAAATATCTGACACACAACCGTGAATGTGAAGCGCAAGGGCTTCAGGCTGAACTGCTGCACTCCTGGAAGCGGAAACATCATTAATATTCATGAGGAGGTGAGCCAGGGTTGCCAGGTTTTCACCACAAAACCCGCACAATTGCTACTCAAAACTAGCCCAAAACAAGCCCAATCGCGTTTCAGGGGGGCTTCTCCGGTAAATTTTGCATTTCCGGGGCTAAATATCCCATTATTGGGGTCGCTTCAACCCGCGGACATGAAACACAGCCCGCGGCAACAGTGTTGAAGTAGCCCAATTCTGCGGGAAAACCACGGACTTGGCAACACTGGCTGTCACTCGCTAGTAAAGGATACGCTTCCAGCGCTTTGCACACACATTGCACCAGAACCGTTTTCGGAACCGAAACTTAGGAATTTTGCGCGGTTCTGGTATTTTTCAAAAATCAGTTTCGGTTCTGCATAAGAACCGGTTCTCGGTTCCCAACCCTAGTTAGCAATACCTAATTAGTTAGGGTTAGGGCACGCACATCCTACGCAGTTTTCCCTTAATAAATCACAATCAATTCTAAATGTAGCGCAGCTTTTGCGGCTTCATGTCACGCCTATAGTTGCCCATAAATAGTCCGTGAAACGCCCACAAGTTAATATTCATTGATTGCGAAATCATGGCAAACACGTTCTTCACTCAATGTGAAGTAGAAGTTATCGTTGGTGAGGTGGAAAAGAGGAGAAAAGTGTTGTTTTGGAGGGCACAGTGTGGGCATTACTGATGCCACAAAGACACTTGAGTGGCAAAAGGTTTCAGACGCCGGAAATGCTGAAGCCTCACAACCTCAGACCATCAGCGAAATAAAAAAGAAATGGTCGGACATCAAAGTCGAGGCAGGAAAGCGTCTAGAGCTCCATCACCAGATGAAGCCGCGCGGGAGCGATCACATGCACATGAGCTGGAGCGGCTCATAAATACACCAAACTCAGCAGCTACTGCCTCACAGACATGAGGAATATGTGTATAAAGCTTGAAATGTCTACTTTTCTTTAACTTATAGTTAAGAAAAGAAATAGTCTAGTTAAGCAATGCGAGCAGCTCATGACTGGAGCGTTTCTGAATCCTGCGCTTCATCACTGTGTGTGCTGTGAGTTTAACACACATCTCTAATCCTGACTTGTGCAACTTTGTACACATTTGTTTCTTAGTTGTAGTATTACTTTGCTAAAAAAAAAAAATTATTTCTGATTATGGCATGGCTTTCTGCCCACCCAATTAGGCCAATAAAGTAATGATAAAAAAACACCAATGATCAAGGGACATCACTGTCACATGGCATAGACGATCGAAATGTGCATTCCGTCTTGCACAGGTGTAGTTCTCCTGTGTCAAATTGTACGCAAACCGGAAATTATATGGTAGATAAGTTTCTTGTGCGCACGCGATAGTCTGTATATTTGTATTTTTTGCAAAGGTCCCTTTAGGGGCTCCGTAAAAATCATTTGAGATAGAAATAAAAGTTATGACTATAGTGATGTGCCCTGTCAGAATTATTAGATTTATTAAACAAATGAAAAACATTTGCAATAATAAACAATATCACTACCGATAACGATCATCATATATAAATAAAATACAGGCCTATATTTTATAGATATACGATGTGTTTATAACATTTTTGCTATAAAATCCAATTGTATTAAAAGATAGGATAAAAGATGGGGCTTTCCTGTAGCTCAAACAGTAGAGCATGGCGCTAGCAACGCCAAGGTCATGGGTTCGATTCCCAGGGAAAGCAAGAACTGACAAAATGTAAAAAATGTGTACCTTGAATGCAATGTAAGTCGCTTTGGATAAAAGTGCCAAATGCATAAATGTAAATGTAAATGTAAATAGGATCATAAGATGCGCAAATTCCGGAACATGTTCAGATTAAGCCCTGGGCGTCTGCGTAAAGCATCTTCCCCATGTTCTGAATATCTCAGTTCAGCAAGAGCTCTTTCAGCATCAACTTTCACATTTAAATTAGCCTCAGATAGTTTGCGTTATTTGGGAGTTGCAGTAACACGGAAACAAACAGATCTTTTCAAACACAACTTTATTGCGATCCTGCTAAGTAGACTACTTTACCACTTTCACTTGCACGTAGAATTAACACCATAAAAATGAATGTTCTACCCAAATTTCAACATATTCCAGTGTTTATACCAAAGGCCTTCTTTAAATCACTAGATCGAGGGATTTGTGATTTGATCTGGAATGGAGGGCCGGTAAGAATCCTCTCCAACAGCCTAAACATCACTTCCGCATTTCTTCTTCTATTATTGGGCGGCAAACATTCATACCACTTTACATTGGAGTCGGTCACATTACGGTCTGTGGATTGTGTTCTTTGCATTATGGGTAAGAAGTGGTATTGTAAATGAATGATCTTTTCAATGAGAACACTTTTGTAACTTTTTACGTGAATTCATTCCTCATGCCCCTCCTAAACAAGAGATCGAGTTTTGGAAAGGGAAATCTCTAAAGGTGTCCATCCATCCATCTTCTTCCGCTTATCCGGGGCCGGGTCGCGGGGGCAACAGTCTAAGCAGAGACGCCCAGACTTCCCTCTCTCTAGCCACTTCCTCCAGCTCTTCCGGGGGAACCCTGAGGCGTTCCCAGGCCAGCCGGGAGACATCATCCCTCCAGCGTGTCCTAGGTCTTCCCCAGGGCCTCCTCCCGGTGGGACATGCCCAGAACACCTCCCGGGAAGGCGTTCAGGAGGCATCCGGAACAGATGCCCGAGCCCCGTCAGCTGACCCCTCTCGATGTGGAGGAGCTCATGACCATAGGTGAGAGTAGGAACATAGATTGACCGGTAAATCGAGAGCTTTGCCTTGCAGCTCAGCTCCTTCTTTACCACGACAGACCGGCACATCGACCGCATTACTGCAGAAGCTGCACCGATCCGTCTGTCAATCTCCCGTTCCATCCTCCCCTCACTCGTGAACAAGACCCTGAGACACCTGAACTCCTCCACTTGAGGCAGGAACTCTCCACCCACCTGAAGTGGGCAAACCACCCTTTTCCGACTGAGGACCATGGCCTCGGACTTGGAGGTGCTGATTCTCATCCCAGCCGCTTCACACTCGGCCGCAAACCGTCCCAGTGCTGAAGGTCCTGGTGTGAGGAGGCCAACACGACAACATCATCCGCAAAAAGCAGTGACGAAATCGTGTGGTTCCCAAACCGGACACTCTCCGGCCCTTGGCTGCGCCTAGAAATAAAGGTGTGTGTCTCCAATAGTTGGCAGATTTGTCCCCCATGTCTAAAATAAAGCAGAGTTGTGAATTTGAGCTTGAGCTTCCTCTATCTGCGCCCACCTCTCTCTAATAGAGTCCAAGATTTTACTGGACAAAGGCTAAACTGTGCAAATTCAATCCGGATCCCTCTTGTGACCGATGTCAAGCTTCGGCTACTCTTTATCAAACTCTTTGGCTCTGTCCAGCATCGACTTCTTTCTGGACATCAATCTTCAAATCAATCTCTAATATTATTTTAGATATTGAGCCGCGCCCCTTGGTAGTGATGTTTGGTCTTAGCCCTCCTCAGGTGTCCTTATCATCATCTCCAGTCTAAGCTCGAGCTTCTGCTCAACAATAAGAGGCTTTCACTGATGAACGGGCAGAATCCGCCCAGTTACAGCCATTCAGTGCAGGACAGTTTATTCACATAGAAAACATCAGATCCACAATTAATGGCAAAACAGAACAATCACACATGAAGTGTGTGTGTGTGTGTGTGTGTGTGCCCTACACAGGTGAAGTGTGTGTGTGTGTGTGTGTGTGTGTGTGTGTGTGTGTGTGTGTGTGTGTGTGTGTGTGCGTGCCCAACACAGGTGAAGTGTGTGTGTGTGTCTGTGTGTGACTGTGCCCTACACAGGTGAAGTGTGTGTGTGTGTGTGTGTGTGTGTGTGTGTGTGTGTGTGTGTGTGTGACTGTGCCCTACACAGGTGAAGTGTGTGTGTGTGTGTGTGCCCTACATAGGTGAAGTGTGTGTGTGTGTGTGTGTGTGTGTGTGCGCGTGCGCCCTACACAGGTGAAGTGTGTGTGTGTGTGTGTGTGTCTGTGTGTGTCTGTGCCCTACACAGGTGAAGTGTGTATGTTTGTGTGTGTGTGTGTGTGTGTCTGTGCCCTACACAGGTGAAATGTGTGTGTGTGTGTGTGTGTGTCTGTGCCCTACACAGGTGAAGTGTGCGTGTGTGTGCCCTACACAGGTGAAGTGTGTGTGTGTGTGTGTGTGTGTCTGTGCCCTACACAGGTGAAGTGTGCGTGTGTGTGTGTCTGTGCCCTACACAGGTGAAATGTGTGTGTGTGTGCGTGTGTGTGCCCTACACAGGTGAAGTGTGTGTGTGTGTGTGTGTGTGTGTGTGTGTCTGTGCCCTACACAGGTGAAGTGTGCGTGTGTGTGCCCTACACAGGTGAAGTGTGTGTGTGTGTGTGTGTGTGTGCGCGTGTGCCCTACACAGGTGAAGTGTGTGTGTGTGTGTGTGTGTGCCCTACACAGGTGAAGTTTGTGCACTCAAAAAAAAGAGGCTCTTCCACTACAGGTAACAACTCTTTCAGTAGTTTAGTGGGTATTGGATCTAATAAACATGTTGTTGGTTTAGATGCAATGATAAGTTTGTTTAGCTCTTCCTGTCCTATAGTTGTAAAGCGGTGTAGTAGTTCTTGAGGGGCGATAATTGCGGTTGAATCATAAGACATCATTAAAGATTGTACATTTAAAATTTTGTTTCTGATGCTTTCTATTTTCTCAGTGAAGAAGTTCATAAAATCATTACTACTAAACTGTAACGGAATATTTTGCTCAGGCGATGCTTGTTTATTTGTTAGTCTAGCCACAGTGTTAAATAAAAACCTTGGATTATT
Source organism: Gobio occitaniae (assembly GCA_033150135.1). Taxonomy (NCBI): domain Eukaryota; kingdom Metazoa; phylum Chordata; class Actinopteri; order Cypriniformes; family Gobionidae; genus Gobio; species Gobio occitaniae. The sequence goes on along the minus strand of JARQWZ010006047.1, from coordinate 48,446 downwards.
TGGGTTATTTTCTATTAGTTTGCGGAGATGCTCAGCCCTGGCTGCTTTTAGGGCCTTTTTATAACGTGACATACTATCTTTCCACACGATTCTAAAGACCTCTAAATTAGTTTGTTTCCATTTACGCTCTAAGTTACGAGTTTCTCTCTTGATAACATGTGTAGCACTGTTGTACCATGGTGCTTTAGTTTTCTCTCTAACCTTTTTTAATCTAATTGGTGCAACAATTTCTAATGTCCTAGAGAAAATGGTGCTCATACTGCTAGTCATTTCCTCTAGTTCATCTGTTTGTTTGGGTTCACTTGGCAGCTGAGACAGATCAGGTAAGGTATTTGAGAATCTATCTATAGTGGTTGGAAGGATTGTTCTGCCTGGTCGATAGCGTGGCGCAACATGACAGATTTCAGCAGTATGCAAGTTACCATGTAATGGTCAGTGACATCATCACTTTGCGGTATAATATCTATATCGGTTGGGTTGGTTCCATGTGATATAATTAAATCTAGTGTGTGATTAAGACGATGAGTGGGACCAGTGACGTTTTGCTTGACCCCAAAGGAATTTAATAGATCTGTAAACGCAGCCCCTAACGCATCATTTGTGTTATCTACGTGTATGTTAAAATCTCCAACAATTAATGCTTTATCGACGTTGACCAACAGATCTGAGAGAAAGTCTGCAAACTCTTTTCGGAAATCAGCATAGGGCCCTGGAGGTCTATATACAGTAGCCAGGGCTAGAGATAATACGGATTTCTTTCTTACATCTAAGAGCGTAACATTTAGCACTAGTACTTCAAACGAATTAAACCTGTGACCTGTTTTCTGGGTAACATTAAGAATATCTCTATAGATTGTTGCAACACCGCCGCCACGACCAATCAGACGGGGCTCATGCTTATAACAGTATCCTGGTGGAGTAGACTCATTAAGACCCAAATAATCATTTGGCTTAAGCCAGGTTTCAGTAAGGCAAAGTACATCGAAACTATTATCTGTGACCATTTCATTTACAATAACCGCCTTAGGTGTGAACGATCTAATGTTTAGAAGACCTAGTTTTAGAAATTGTTTTTGTTCACTAATATTGAGATTTTCTGGTTTAATCACAATTAGATTTTTCCTAGATCCTACAGTAGATTTAATGTTTGACCTCACTAAACGAGGAATAGACACAGTTTCTATATAATGTTCTACATTGGTACTTATGTCAATTAAGTTAGGACAGCAAAGACTGTGATTTGGACTTTGACTTACTAGTCAAATGATGGTGTGCAGCGCTCTGGAGATGTTGTCCGACAGAAGAGCCACTCCGATTCTGCTGGGGTGAAGGCCATCAGGACGGAAGAGCCTAGGTCGCTCCCAGAACAGATTCCAATTATTTACAAAGAGCAGCTTCTGTTCATTACACCATGACATTAACCATTCATTTAGAGCAAATAATCTACTCAACTTTTCATATCCTAGTCGGTACGTGGGAAGCGGTCCAGATACGATTATCGTTGCTTCAGGCGATGTTCTGCGCACCGTCTCGATCAGGCTCCTATAGTCCTTCTTCAGAACCTCCGTCTGCCGCAGCCTGGTGTCGTTCGTTCCCGCGTGCAGCACGACAACTCCGATGCGCTCGTCACCGTTCAGGATCTCGGGAACCTGCGCAGCGACATCGAGAACATGAGCACCAGGAAAGCAGTGAGTGATAACCTTGCCTTTACCTGAGGTAGCGTGGACATGCCGGACGATGGAAGTACCGATGACCACAGCGTCGCGTTCCGTCTCGCGAAGAGGGGAGAAGCGGTTCCGGGTGGAGATCTCGAAGACCGGGAGGGGCGGAGAGGTCCTCGCTCTGGTCCTGGCTCGCGTCTTCCGCTGTGGAAACACCCAGGGTCCATGGTGCTGTGTCGGGGCCGGAGTGAACGAAGCCAGGGATGATGATCGCGTCCTGGGTGCTTGGGTCCTGTGCAGAGAAACACGCGGAGTAGACGAGGTCGGAGTCAAAATGTTACTATCCACTGACTTGTGCGCATCGGCGCGCGATGTTTCAAGCGCTGTTCGCCGCTCTCTCAGCACGGCTTGTCTGTCTAGAAGGCCGCAAATCTGCTTCTCCAACGACTCCAACTCCAACTGCACCGAATGCAGCTCGAACGTGTCCTCACCTGCACTCAAAGGTAACATTAGACACACATCCGAGTTATTCGCCATTGTAGCAGATGTGCTACGATGGCGAATTGTAGCTATCACTGTTTACCGGGTGTAACGTTAAACAAGTTACCACGCGTGCAATGCCAGCGGGCTACGGCTAGTAGCAGAAGTTCGGATATAAGTAGCGATATCAAAGCAATCCGATTGTTTTTTATAGAGAATCGCATCGGAGATATGTTCACACGCTGTAAATAATAGAAAGTATTCGTTTGTAAGCGAGTGTTAAGAAGAAAATCAAGGATTATGATACAATTTGACGGAGCTCCAACACAACAACGCGCTCACAACCTCTTATGGTACCCCTTATTGTTTATGATTTTACACATAAAACGCTGATGGTACCACTTATGATTTTAAACGAAAAATGCTGATGGTACCCCTTATTGTTTATGATTTTACATATAAAACGCTGATGGTACCCCTTATGATTTTACATATAAAACGCTGATGGTACCCCTTATGATTTTACATATAAAACGCTGATGGTACCCCTTATGATTTTACATATAAAACGCTGATGGTACCCCTTATGGTTTTACATATAAAACGCTGATGGTACCCCTTATGATTTTACATATAAAACACTGATGGTAAACCTTATGATTTTACATATAAAACGCTGATGGTACCCCTTATGATTTTACATATAAAACGCTGATGGTAAACCTTATGATTTTACATATAAAACGCTGATGGTACCCCTTATGGTTTTACATATAAAACACTGATGGTACCCCTTATGATTTTACATATAAAACACTGATGGTAAACCTTATGATTTTACATATAAAACGCTGATGGTACCCCTTATGATTTTACATATAAAACGCTGATGGTAAACCTTATGATTTTACATATAAAACGCTGATGGTACCCCTTATGATTTTACACGAAAAACGCTGATGGTACCCCTTATGATTTTACATATAAAACGCTGATGGTAAACCTTATGATTTTACACGAAAAACGCTGATGGTACCCCTTATGATTTTACATATAAAACGCTGATGGTAAACCTTATGATTTTACACGAAAAACGCTGATGGTACCCCTTATGATTTTACATATAAAACGCTGATGGTACCCCTTATGATTTTACACGAAAAACGCTGATGGTACCCCTTATGATTTTACATATAAAACGCTGATGGTAAACCTTATGATTTTACATATAAAACGCTGATGGTACCCCTTATGATTTTACATATAAAACGCTGATGGTAAACCTTATGATTTTACACATAAAACGCTGATGGTACCCCTTATGATTTTACACAAAAAACACTGATGGTACCCCTTATGATTTTACACATAAAACGCTGATGGTACCCCTTATGATTTTACATATAAAACGCTGATGGTACCCCTTATGATTTTACACATAAAACGCTGATGGTACCCCTTATGATTTTACACAAAAAACACTGATGGTACCCCTTATGATTTTACACATAAAACGCTGATGGTACCCCTTATGATTTTACATATAAAACGCTGATGGTACCCCTTATGATTTTACACATAAAACGCTGATGGTACCCCTTATGATTTTACACAAAAAACACTGATGGTACCCCTTATGATTTTACGCTGATGGTACCCCTTATGATTTTACATATAAAACACTGATTAGATTAGATTAGATTAGATTCAACTTTATTGTCATTACACAAGTACAAGTACAAGGCAACGAAATGCAGTTTAGGTCTAACCAGAAGTGCAATAGCAGCAAGTGCAGGATATACAATGGATGCGTAAGTGCAGGACATGGATATGTACTGAATATATATAAATATGTATAAATAGAGAGTTGTCTTACTATAAACAGAACTGAATTTACAGGAGAATATGTACAGTGAATAAATATACAGATGGCTATTACTATAAACAGAATTTACAGGGGAATATGTACTATGAATATAATATACAGATGGCTATTACTATAAACAGAATTTTACAGATAGAGGTATACAATAATATGTTAGGCTAATATGAGGAATATAGCAGTGGATTAGGGTAATGCAATAAATTATGGACAGAGCTATCCGGAAAAAAAAAAAAAAAAAAAAAAAAAAAAAAAATGATGGTACCCCTTATGATTTTACATATAAAATACTGATGGTACCCCTTATGATTTTACATATAAAACGCTGATGGTAAACCTTATGATTTTACATATAAAACGCTGATGGTACCCCTTATGATTTTACATATAAAACGCTGATGGTACCCCTTATGGTTTTACATATAAAACGCTGATGGTACCCCTTATGATTTTACACGAAAAACGCTGATGGTACCCCTTATGATTTTAGACAAAAAACACTGATGGTACCCCTTATGATTTTACACATAAAACGCTGATGGTACCCCTTATGATTTTACACAAAAAACACTGATGGTACCCCTTATGATTTTACACATAAAACGCTGATGGTACCCCTTATGATTTTACATATAAAACGCTGATGGTACCCCTTATGATTTTACACATAAAACGCTGATGGTACCCCTTATGATTTTACACATAAAACGCTGATGGTACCCCTTATGATTTTACATATAAAACGCTGATGGTACCCCTTATGATTTTACATATAAAACGCTGATGGTACCCCTTATGATTTTACATATAAAACGCTGATGGTACCCCTTATGATTTTACACATAAAACGCTGATGGTACCCCTTATGGTTTTACATATAAAACGCTGATGGTACCCCTTATGATTTTACACGAAAAACGCTGATGGTACCCCTTATGATTTTAGACAAAAAACACTGATGGTACCCCTTATGATTTTACACATAAAACGCTGATGGTACCCCTTATGATTTTACACAAAAAACACTGATGGTACCCCTTATGATTTTACACATAAAACGCTGATGGTACCCCTTATGATTTTACATATAAAACGCTGATGGTACCCCTTATGATTTTACACAAAAAACACTGATGGTACCCCTTATGATTTTACGCTGATGGTACCCCTTATGATTTTACATATAAAACACTGATGGTACCCCTTATGATTTTACATATAAAACACTGATGGTACCCCTTATGATTTTACATATAAAACGCTGATGGTAAACCTTATGATTTTACATATAAAACGCTGATGGTACCCCTTATGATTTTACATATAAAACGCTGATGGTAAACCTTATGATTTTACTTATAAAACGCTGATGGTACCCCTTATGATTTTACATATAAAACGCTGATGGTACCCCTTATGATTTTACACATAAAACGCTGATGGTACCCCTTATGATTTTATATATAAAACGCTGATGGTACCCCTTATGGTTTTACACATAAAACGCTGATGGTACCCCTTATGACTTTACACGAAAAACGCTGATGGTACCCCTTATGATTTTACACATAAAACGCTGATGGTACCCCTTATGATTTTACACAAAAAACACTGATGGTACCCCTTATGATTTTACACATAAAACGCTGATGGTACCCCTTATGATTTTACATATAAAACGCTGATGGTACCCCTTATGATTTTACACAAAAAACACTGATGGTACCCCTTATGATTTTACGCTGATGGTACCCCTTATGATTTTACATATAAAACACTGATGGTACCCCTTATGATTTTACATATAAAACACTGATGGTACCCCTTATGATTTTACATATAAAACGCTGATGGTAAACCTTATGATTTTACATATAAAACGCTGATGGTACCCCTTATGATTTTACATATAAAACGCTGATGGTAAACCTTATGATTTTACATATAAAACGCTGATGGTACCCCTTATGATTTTACATATAAAACGCTGATGGTACCCCTTATGATTTTACACATAAAACGCTGATGGTACCCCTTATGATTTTATATATAAAACGCTGATGGTACCCCTTATGGTTTTACACATAAAACGCTGATGGTACCCCTTATGACTTTACACGAAAAACGCTGATGGTACCCCTTATGATTTTACACATAAAACGTTGATGGTACCCCTTATGACTTTACACATAAAACACTGATGGTACCCCTTATGACTTTACACATAAAACGCTGATGGTAACCCATTATGATTTTACACATAAAACACTGATGGTACCCCTTATGATTTTACACATAAAACGCTGATGGTACCCCTTATGATTTTACATATAAAACGCTGATGGTACCCCTTATGACTTTACACATAAAAACACTGATGGTACCCCTTATGGTTTTACACATAAAACGCTGATGGTACCCCTTATGATTTTACACATAAAACGCTGATGGTACCCCTTATGACTTTACACATAAAACGCTGATGGTACCCCTTATGATTTTACACATAAAACGCTGATGGTACCCCTTATGACTTTACACATAAAACACTGATGGTACCCCTTATGACTTTACACATAAAACGCTGATGGTACCCCTTATGACTTTACACATAAAACGCTGATGGTACCCCTTATGATTTTACACATAAAACGCTGATGGTACCCCTTATGATTTTACACATAAAACGCTGATGGTACCCCTTATGACTTTACACGAAAAACGCTGATGGTACCCCTTATGATTTTACACATAAAACGCTGATGGTACCCCTTATGACTTTACACATAAAACGCTGATGGTACCCCTTATGACTTTACACATAAAACACTGATGGTACCCCTTATGACTTTACACATAAAACGCTGATGGTACCCATTATGATTTTACACATAAAACACTGATGGTACCCCTTATGATTTTACACATAAAACGCTGATGGTACCCCTTATGATTTTACATATAAAACGCTGATGGTACCCCTTATGACTTTACACATAAAACGCTGATGGTACCCCTTATGATTTTACACATAAAACGCTGATGGTACCCCTTATGACTTTACACATAAAACGCTGATGGTACCCCTTATGATTTTACACATAAAACGCTGATGGTACCCCTTATGACTTTACACATAAAACACTGATGGTACCCCTTATGATTTTACACGAAAAACGCTGATGGTACCCCTTATGATTTTACACGAAAAACGCTGATGGTACCCCTTATGATTTTACATATAAAACGCTGATGGTACCCCTTATGGTTTTACACATAAAACGCTGATGGTACCCCTTATGATTTTACACATAAAACGCTGATGGTACCCCTTATGATTTTACACATAAAACGCTGGTGGTACCCCTTATGATTTTACACATAAAACGCTGATGGTACCCCTTATGATTTTACATATAAAACGCTGATGGTACCCCTTATGGTTTTACACATAAAACGCTGATGGTACCCCTTATGATTTTACACATAAAACGCTGATGGTACCCCTTATGATTTTACACATAAAACGCTGGTGGTACCCCTTATGATTTTGCACGAAAAACGCTGATGGTACCCCTTATGATTTTACACATAAAACGCTGGTGGTACCCCTTATGATTTTGCACGAAAAACGCTGATGGTACCCCTTATGATTTTACACATAAAACGCTGATGGTACCCCTTATGATTTTACACGAAAAACGCTGATGGTACCCCTTATGATTTTACACGAAAAACGCTGATGGTACCCCTTATGATTTTACACGAAAAACGCTGATGGTACCCCTTATGATTTCACACGAAAAACGCTGATGGTACCCCTTATGATTTTACACATAAAACGCTGATGGTACCCCTTATGATTTTACACGAAAAACGCTGATGGTACCCCTTATGATTTTACACGAAAAACGCTGATGGTACCCCTTATGATTTTACACATAAAACGCTGATGGTACCCCTTATGATTTTACACGAAAAACGCTGATGGTACCCCTTATGATTTTACACATAAAACGCTGATGGTACCCCTTATGATTTTACACATAAAACGCTGATGGTACCCCTTATGATTTTACACGAAAAACGCTGATGGTACCCCTTATGATTTTACACATAAAACGCTGATGGTACCCCTTATGATTTTACACATAAAACGCTGATGGTACCCCTTATGATTTTACACGAAAAACGCTGATGGTACCCCTTATGATTTTACACATAAAACGCTGATGGTACCCCTTATGGTTTTACACATAAAACGCTGATGGTACCCCTTATGATTTTACACATAAAACGCTGGTGGTACCCCTTATGATTTTGCACGAAAAACGCTGATGGTACCCCTTATGATTTTACACATAAAACGCTGATGATACCCCTTATGATTTTACACGAAAAACGCTGATGGTACCCCTTATGATTTTACACGAAAAACGCTGATGGTACCCCTTATGATTTCACACGAAAAACGCTTATGGTACCCCTTATGATTTTACACATAAAACGCTGATGGTACCCCTTATGATTTTACACGAAAAACGCTGATGGTACCCCTTATGATTTTACACATAAAACGCTGATGGTACCCCTTATTATTTTACACATAAAACGCTGATGGTACCACTTATGATTTTACACATAAAACGCTGATGGTACCCCTTATGATTTTACACATAAAACGCTGATGGTACCCCTTATTATTTTACACATAAAACGCTGATGGTACCCCTTATGATTTTACACATAAAACGCTGATGGTACCCCTTATGATTTTGCACGAAAAACGCTGATGGTACCCCTTATGAATTTACACATAAAACGCTGATGGTACCCCTTATGATTTTTACACATAAAACGCTGATGGTTCTCCTTGTGGTTTTACACATAAAACGCTGATGGTACCCCTTATGGTTTTACACAAAAAATACTGATGGTACCCCTTATGGTTTTACACAAAAAACGCTGATGGTACCCCTTATGGTTTTACACAAAAAACACTGATGGTACCCCTTATGGTTTTACACAAAAATACTGATGGTACCCCTTATGGTTTTACACAAAAAACACTGATGGTACCCCTTATGGTTTTACACATAAAACGCTGATGGTACCCCTTATGGTTCTACACAAAAAACACTGATGGTACCCCTTATGGTTTTACACATAAAACGCTGATGGTACCCCTTATGGTTTTCCACGAAAAACGCTGATGGTACCCCTTATGATTTTACACGAAAAACGCTGATGGTACCCATTATGGTTTTACACATAAAACGCTGATGGTACCCCTTATGATTTTAAACGAAAAACACTGATGGTACCCCTTATGGTTTTACACAACAAATGCTGATGGTACCTCTTATGGTTTTACACAAAAAACACTGATGGTACCCCTTATGGTTTTACACAAAAAACGCTGATGGTACCCCTTATGATTTTACACGAAAAACGCTGATGGTACCCCTTATGGTTTTACACATAAAACGCTGATAATACCCCTTATGATTTTACACGAAAAACGCTGATGGTACCCCTTATGGTTTTACACATAAAACGCTGATGGTACCCCTTATGGTTTTACACGAAAAACGCTGATGGTACCCCTTATGGTTTTACACATAAAACGCTGATGGTACCCCTTATGGTTTTACACGAAAAACGCTGATGGTACCCCTTATGGTTTTACACAAAAAACGCTGATGGTACCCCTTATGATTTTACAAATAAAACGCTGATGGTACCACTTATGGTTCTACACGAAAAACGGTGATGGTACCCCTTATGATTTTACAAATAAAACGCTGATGGTACCACTTATGATTTTAAACGAAAAACGCTGATGGTACCCCTTATGGTTCTACACGAAAAACGGTGATGGTACCCCTTATGATTTTACAAATAAAACGCTGATGGTACCACTTATGATTTTAAACGAAAAACGCTGATGGTACCCCTTATGGTTTTACACATAAAATGCTGATGGTACCCCTTATGGTTTTACACATAAAACGCTGATGGTACCCCTAATGGTTCTACACATAAAATGCTGATGGTACCCCTTATGGTTTTACACATAAAACGCTGATGGTACCCCTTATGATTTTACACGTAAAACGCTGATGGTACCCCTTATGATTTTAAACGAAAAACGCTGATGGTACCCCTTATGATTTTACACGAAAAACGCTGATGGTACCCCTTATGGTTTTACACATAAAACGCTGATGGTACCCCTTATGGTTCTACACATAAAACGCTGATGGTACCCCTTATGGTTTTACACATAAAACGCTGATGGTACACCTTATGGTTCTACACAAAAAACGCTGACGGTACCCCTTATGATTTTACACATGAAACGCTGATGGTACCCCTTATGGTTCTACACATAAAACGCTGATGGTACCCCTTATGGTTTTACACAAAAACGCTGATGGTACCCCTTATGGTTTTACACATAAAACGCTGATGGTACCCCTTATGATTTTACATATAAAACGCTGATGGTACCCCTTCTGATTTTACATATAAAAAGCTGATGGTACCCCTTATGATTTTGCACGAAAAACGCTGATGGTACCCCTTATGAATTTACACATAAAACGCTGATGGTACCCCTTATGATTTTTACACATAAAACGCTGATGGTTCTCCTTGTGGTTTTACACATAAAACGCTGATGGTACCCCTTATGATTTTACACATAAAACGCTGATGGTACCCCTTATGGTTTTACACAAAAAATACTGATGGTACCCCTTATGGTTTTACACAAAAAACGCTGATGGTACCCCTTATGGTTTTACACAAAAAACACTGATGGTACCCCTTATGGTTTTACACAAAAAATACTGATGGTACCCCTTATGGTTTTACACAAAAAACGCTGATGGTACCCCTTATGGTTTTACACAAAAAACACTGATGGTACCCCTTATGGTTTTACACATAAAACGCTGATGGTACCCCTTATGGTTTTCCACGAAAAACGCTGATGGTACCCCTTATGATTTTACACGAAAAACGCTGATGGTACCCATTATGGTTTTACACATAAAACGCTGATGGTACCCCTTATGATTTTAAACGAAAAACGCTGATGGTACCCCTTATGGTTTTACACAAAAAACACTGATGGTACCCCTTATGGTTTTACACAAAAATACTGATGGTACCCCTTATGGTTTTACACAAAAAACACTGATGGTACCCCTTATGGTTTTACACATAAAACGCTGATGGTACCCCTTATGGTTTTCCACGAAAAACGCTGATGGTACCCCTTATGATTTTACACGAAAAACGCTGATGGTACCCATTATGGTTTTACACATAAAACGCTGATGGTACCCCTTATGATTTTAAACGAAAAACACTGATGGTACCCCTTATGGTTTTACACAACAAATGCTGATGGTACCTCTTATGGTTTTACACAAAAAACACTGATGGTACCCCTTATGGTTTTACACAAAAAACGCTGATGGTACCCCTTATGATTTTACACGAAAAACGCTGATGGTACCCCTTATGGTTTTACACATAAAACGCTGATAATACCCCTTATGATTTTACACGAAAAACGCTGATGGTACCCCTTATGGTTTTACACATAAAACGCTGATGGTACCCCTTATGGTTTTACACGAAAAACGCTGATGGTACCCCTTATGATTTTACAAATAAAACACTGATGGTACCCCTTATGGTTTTACACAAAAAACGCTGATGGTACCCCTTATGATTTTACAAATAAAACGCTGATGGTACCACTTATGATTTTAAACGAAAAACGCTGATGGTACCCCTTATGGTTCTACACGAAAAACGGTGATGGTACCCCTTATGATTTTACAAATAAAACGCTGATGGTACCACTTATGATTTTAAACGAAAAACGCTGATGGTACCCCTTATGGTTTTACACATAAAATGCTGATGGTACCCCTTATGGTTTTACACATAAAACGCTGATGGTACCCCTTATGGTTCTACACATAAAATGCTGATGGTACCCCTTATGGTTTTACACATAAAACGCTGATGGTACCCCTTATGATTTTACACGTAAAACGCTGATGGTACCCCTTATGATTTTACACATAAAACGCTGATGGTACCCCTTATGATTTTACACGAAAAACGCTGATGGTACCCCTTATGGTTTTACACATAAAACGCTGATGGTACCCCTTATGGTTCTACACATAAAACGCTGATGGTACCCCTTATGGTTTTACACATAAAACGCTGATGGTACACCTTATGGTTCTACACAAAAAACGCTGACGGTACCCCTTATGATTTTACACATGAAACGCTGATGGTACCCCTTATGGTTCTACACATAAAACGCTGATGGTACCCCTTATGGTTTTACACAAAAACGCTGATGGTACCCCTTATGATTTTACACATAAAACGCTGATGGTACCCCTTATGGTTTTACACATAAAACGCTGATGGTACCCCTTATGGTTTTACACATAAAACGCTGATGGTACCCCTTATGATTTTACACATAAAACGCTGGTGGTACCCCTTATGATTTTGCACGAAAAACGCTGATGGTACCCCTTATGATTTTACACATAAAACGCTGATGATACCCCTTATGATTTTACACGAAAAACGCTGATGGTACCCCTTATGATTTTACACGAAAAACGCTGATGGTACCCCTTATGATTTCACACGAAAAACGCTTATGGTACCCCTTATGATTTTACACATAAAACGCTGATGGTACCCCTTATGATTTTACACGAAAAACGCTGATGGTACCCCTTATGATTTTACACATAAAACGCTGATGGTACCCCTTATTATTTTACACATAAAACGCTGATGGTACCACTTATGATTTTACACATAAAACGCTGATGGTACCCCTTATGATTTTACACATAAAACGCTGATGGTACCCCTTATTATTTTACACATAAAACGCTGATGGTACCCCTTATGATTTTACACATAAAACGCTGATGGTACCCCTTATGATTTTGCACGAAAAACGCTGATGGTACCCCTTATGAATTTACACATAAAACGCTGATGGTACCCCTTATGATTTTTACACATAAAACGCTGATGGTTCTCCTTGTGGTTTTACACATAAAACGCTGATGGTACCCCTTATGGTTTTACACAAAAAATACTGATGGTACCCCTTATGGTTTTACACAAAAAACGCTGATGGTACCCCTTATGGTTTTACACAAAAAACACTGATGGTACCCCTTATGGTTTTACACAAAAATACTGATGGTACCCCTTATGGTTTTACACAAAAAACACTGATGGTACCCCTTATGGTTTTACACATAAAACGCTGATGGTACCCCTTATGGTTCTACACAAAAAACACTGATGGTACCCCTTATGGTTTTACACATAAAACGCTGATGGTACCCCTTATGGTTTTCCACGAAAAACGCTGATGGTACCCCTTATGATTTTACACGAAAAACGCTGATGGTACCCATTATGGTTTTACACATAAAACGCTGATGGTACCCCTTATGATTTTAAACGAAAAACACTGATGGTACCCCTTATGGTTTTACACAACAAATGCTGATGGTACCTCTTATGGTTTTACACAAAAAACACTGATGGTACCCCTTATGGTTTTACACAAAAAACGCTGATGGTACCCCTTATGATTTTACACGAAAAACGCTGATGGTACCCCTTATGGTTTTACACATAAAACGCTGATAATACCCCTTATGATTTTACACGAAAAACGCTGATGGTACCCCTTATGGTTTTACACATAAAACGCTGATGGTACCCCTTATGGTTTTACACGAAAAACGCTGATGGTACCCCTTATGGTTTTACACATAAAACGCTGATGGTACCCCTTATGGTTTTACACGAAAAACGCTGATGGTACCCCTTATGGTTTTACACAAAAAACGCTGATGGTACCCCTTATGATTTTACAAATAAAACGCTGATGGTACCACTTATGGTTCTACACGAAAAACGGTGATGGTACCCCTTATGATTTTACAAATAAAACGCTGATGGTACCACTTATGATTTTAAACGAAAAACGCTGATGGTACCCCTTATGGTTCTACACGAAAAACGGTGATGGTACCCCTTATGATTTTACAAATAAAACGCTGATGGTACCACTTATGATTTTAAACGAAAAACGCTGATGGTACCCCTTATGATTTTACATATAAAAAGCTGATGGTACCCCTTATGATTTTGCACGAAAAACGCTGATGGTACCCCTTATGAATTTACACATAAAACGCTGATGGTACCCCTTATGATTTTTACACATAAAACGCTGATGGTTCTCCTTGTGGTTTTACACATAAAACGCTGATGGTACCCCTTATGATTTTACACATAAAACGCTGATGGTACCCCTTATGGTTTTACACAAAAAATACTGATGGTACCCCTTATGGTTTTACACAAAAAACGCTGATGGTACCCCTTATGGTTTTACACAAAAAACACTGATGGTACCCCTTATGGTTTTACACAAAAAATACTGATGGTACCCCTTATGGTTTTACACAAAAAACGCTGATGGTACCCCTTATGGTTTTACACAAAAAACACTGATGGTACCCCTTATGGTTTTACACATAAAACGCTGATGGTACCCCTTATGGTTTTCCACGAAAAACGCTGATGGTACCCCTTATGATTTTACACGAAAAACGCTGATGGTACCCATTATGGTTTTACACATAAAACGCTGATGGTACCCCTTATGATTTTAAACGAAAAACGCTGATGGTACCCCTTATGGTTTTACACAAAAAACACTGATGGTACCCCTTATGGTTTTACACAAAAATACTGATGGTACCCCTTATGGTTTTACACAAAAAACACTGATGGTACCCCTTATGGTTTTACACATAAAACGCTGATGGTACCCCTTATGGTTTTCCACGAAAAACGCTGATGGTACCCCTTATGATTTTACACGAAAAACGCTGATGGTACCCATTATGGTTTTACACATAAAACGCTGATGGTACCCCTTATGATTTTAAACGAAAAACACTGATGGTACCCCTTATGGTTTTACACAACAAATGCTGATGGTACCTCTTATGGTTTTACACAAAAAACACTGATGGTACCCCTTATGGTTTTACACAAAAAACGCTGATGGTACCCCTTATGATTTTACACGAAAAACGCTGATGGTACCCCTTATGGTTTTACACATAAAACGCTGATAATACCCCTTATGATTTTACACGAAAAACGCTGATGGTACCCCTTATGGTTTTACACATAAAACGCTGATGGTACCCCTTATGGTTTTACACGAAAAACGCTGATGGTACCCCTTATGATTTTACAAATAAAACACTGATGGTACCCCTTATGGTTTTACACAAAAAACGCTGATGGTACCCCTTATGATTTTACAAATAAAACGCTGATGGTACCACTTATGATTTTAAACGAAAAACGCTGATGGTACCCCTTATGGTTTTACACATAAAATGCTGATGGTACCCCTTATGGTTTTACACATAAAACGCTGATGGTACCCCTTATGGTTCTACACATAAAATGCTGATGGTACCCCTTATGGTTTTACACATAAAACGCTGATGGTACCCCTTATGATTTTACACGTAAAACGCTGATGGTACCCCTTATGATTTTACACATAAAACGCTGATGGTACCCCTTATGATTTTACACGAAAAACGCTGATGGTACCCCTTATGGTTTTACACATAAAACGCTGATGGTACCCCTTATGGTTCTACACATAAAACGCTGATGGTACCCCTTATGGTTTTACACATAAAACGCTGATGGTACACCTTATGGTTCTACACAAAAAACGCTGACGGTACCCCTTATGATTTTACACATGAAACGCTGATGGTACCCCTTATGGTTCTACACATAAAACGCTGATGGTACCCCTTATGGTTTTACACAAAAACGCTGATGGTACCCCTTATGATTTTACACATAAAACGCTGATGGTACCCCTTATGGTTTTACACATAAAACGCTGATGGTACCCCTTATGGTTTTACACATAAAACGCTGATGGTACCCCTTATGATTTTACATATAAAACGCTGATGGTACCCCTTCTGATTTTACATATAAAAAGCTGATGGTACCCCTTATGATTTTGCACGAAAAACGCTGATGGTACCCCTTATGAATTTACACATAAAACGCTGATGGTACCCCTTATGATTTTTACACATAAAACGCTGATGGTTCTCCTTGTGGTTTTACACATAAAACGCTGATGGTACCCCTTATGATTTTACACATAAAACGCTGATGGTACCCCTTATGGTTTTACACAAAAAATACTGATGGTACCCCTTATGGTTTTACACAAAAAACGCTGATGGTACCCCTTATGGTTTTACACAAAAAACACTGATGGTACCCCTTATGGTTTTACACAAAAAATACTGATGGTACCCCTTATGGTTTTACACAAAAAACACTGATGGTACCCCTTATGGTTTTACACAAAAAACACTGATGGTACCCCTTATGGTTTTACACATAAAACGCTGATGGTACCCCTTATGGTTTTCCACGAAAAACGCTGATGGTACCCCTTATGATTTTACACGAAAAACGCTGATGGTACCCATTATGGTTTTACACATAAAACGCTGATGGTACCCCTTATGATTTTAAACGAAAAACGCTGATGGTACCCCTTATGGTTTTACACAAAAAACACTGATGGTACCCCTTATGGTTTTACACAAAAAACGCTGATGGTACCCCTTATGATTTTACACATAAACCGCTGATGGTACCCCTTATGATTTTACACGAAAAACGCTGATGGTACCCCTTATGGTTTTACACATAAAACGCTGATGGTACCCCTTATGGTTTTACACGAAAAACGCTGATGGTACCCCTTATGGTTTTACACAAAAAACGCTGATGGTACCCCTTATGGTTCTACACGAAAAACGGTGATGGTACCCCTTATGATTTTACAAATAAAACGCTGATGGTACCATTTATGATTTTAAACGAAAAACGCTGATGGTACCCCTTATGGTTTTACACATAAAATGCTGATGGTACCCCTTATGGTTTTACACATAAAACGCTGATGGTACCCCTTATGATTTTACACGTAAAACGCTGATGGTACCCCTTATGGTTCTACACATAAAATGCTGATGGTACCCCTTATGGTTTTACACATAAAACGCTGATGGTACCCCTTATGATTTTACACGTAAAACGCTGATGGTACCCCTTATGGTTTTACACATAAAACGCTGATGGTACCCCTTATGGTTCTACACATAAAACGCTGATGGTACCCCTTATGGTTTTACACATAAAACGCTGATGGTACACCTTATGGTTCTACACAAAAAACGCTGACGGTACCCCTTATGATTTTACACATGAAACGCTGATGGTACCCCTTATGGTTCTACACATAAAACGCTGATGGTACCCCTTATGGTTTTACACAAAAAACGCTGATGGTACCCCTTATGGTTTTACACATAAAACGCTGATGGTACCCCTTATGATTTTACATATAAAACGCTGATGGTACCCCTTCTGATTTTACATATAAAAAGCTGATGGTACCCCTTATGGTTTTACACAAAAAACACTGATGGTACCCCTTATGGTTTTACACCAAAAATATTGATGGTACCCCTTATGGTTTTACACAAAAAACGCTGATGGTACCCCTTATGGTTTTACACAAAAAACACTGATGGTACCCCTTATGGTTTTACACCAAAAATATTGATGGTACCCCTTCTGATTTTACATATAAAAAGCTGATGGTACCCCTTATGGTTTTACACAAAAAACACTGATGGTACCCCTTATGGTTTTACACCAAAAATATTGATGGTACCCCTTATGGTTTTACACATAAAACGCTGATGGTACCCCTTATGGTTCTACACAAAAAACACTGATGGTACCCCTTATGGTTTTACACATAAAACGCTGATGGTACCCCTTATGGTTTTCCACGAAAAACGCTGATGGTACCCCTTATGATTTTACACGAAAAACGCTGATGGTACCCATTATGGTTTTACACATAAAACGCTGATGGTACCCCTTATGATTTTAAACGAAAAACGCTGATGGTACCCCTTATGGTTTTACACAAAAAACACTGATGGTACCCCTTATGGTTTTACACAAAAAACGCTGATGGTACCCCTTATGATTTTACACATAAACCGCTGATGGTACCCCTTATGATTTTACACGAAAAACGCTGATGGTACCCCTTATGGTTTTACACATAAAACGCTGATGGTACCCCTTATGGTTTTACACGAAAAACGCTGATGGTACCCCTTATGGTTTTACACAAAAAACGCTGATGGTACCCCTTATGGTTCTACACGAAAAACGGTGATGGTACCCCTTATGATTTTACAAATAAAACGCTGATGGTACCACTTATGATTTTAAACGAAAAACGCTGATGGTACCCCTTATGGTTTTACACATAAAATGCTGATGGTAACCCTTATGGTTTTACACATAAAACGCTGATGGTACCCCTTATGGTTCTACACATAAAATGCTGATGGTACCCCTTATGGTTTTACACATAAAACGCTGATGGTACCCCTTATGATTTTACACGTAAAACGCTGATGGTACCCCTTATGATTTTACACGAAAAACGCTGATGGTACCCCTTATGGTTTTACACATAAAACGCTGATGGTACCCCTTATGGTTCTACACATAAAACGCTGATGGTACCCCTTATGGTTTTACACATAAAACGCTGATGGTACCCCTTATGGTTTTACACATAAAACGCTGATGGTACCCCTTATGATTTTACATATAAAACGCTGATGGTACCCCTTCTGATTTTACATATAAAAAGCTGATGGTACCCCTTATGGTTTTACACAAAAAACACTGATAGTACCCCTTATGGTCTTACACAAAAAACGCTGATGGTACCCCTTATGGTTTTACACATAAAACGCTGATGGTACCCCTTTTGATTTTACACGAAAAACGCTGATGGTACCCCTTATGATTTTACACGAAAAACGCTGATGGTACCCCTTATGAATTTACACGAAATACGCTGATGGTACCCCTTATGATTTTACACATAAAACGCTGATGGTACCCCGTATGATTTTACATGAAAAACGCTGATGGTACCCCTTATGATTTTACACATAAAACGCTTATGGTACCCCTTATGATTTTACACATAAAACGCTGATGGTACCCCTTATGATTTTACACATAAAACGCTGATGGTACCCCTTATGATTTTACACGAAAAACGCTGATGGTACCCCTTATGGTTTTACATACAAAAGGCGATGGTACCCCTTCTTATTTTACATATAAAAAGCTGATGGTACCCCTTATGGTTTTACACAAAAAACACTGATGGTACCACTTATGATTTTAAACGAAAAACACTGATGGTACCCCTTATGGTTTTACACAAAAAACACTGATGGTACCCCTTATGGTTTTACACAAAAAACGCTGATGGTACCCCTTAAGATTTTACATATAAAAAGCTGATGGTACCCCTTATGGTTTTACACAAAAAACACTGATGGTACCACTTATGATTTTAAACGAAAAACACTGATGGTACCCCTTATGGTTTTACACAAAAAACACTGATGGTACCACTTATGATTTTAAACGAAAAACACTGATGGTACCCCTTATGGTTTTACACAACAAATGCTGATGGTACCCCTTATGGTTTTACACAAAAAACATTGATGGTACCCCTTATGGTTTTACACAAAAAACGCTGATGGTACCCCTTAAGATTTTACACATAAACCGCTGATGGTACCCCTTATGATTTTGCACGAAAAACGCTGATGGTACCCCTTATGGTTTTACACATAAAACGCGGATGGTACCCCTTATGATTTTACACATAAAACGCTGATGGTACCCCTTATGATTTTACACGAAAAACGCTGATGGTACCCCTTATGGTTTTACACATAAAACGCTGATGGTACCCCTTATGATTTTACACATAAAACGCTGATGGTACCCCTTATGATTTTGCACGAAAAACGCTGATGGTACCCCTTATGATTTTACACATAAAACGCTGGTGGTACCCCTTATGATTTTGCACGAAAAACGCTGATGGTACCCCTTATGATTTTACACATAAAACGCTGATGGTACCCCTTATGATTTTACACGAAAAACGCTGATGGTACCCCTTATGATTTTACAAGAAAAACGCTGATGGTACCCCTTATGATTTCACACGAAAAACGCTGATGGTACCCCTTATGATTTTACACATAAAACGCTGATGGTACCCCTTATGATTTTACACATAAAAAGCTGATGGTACCCCTTATGATTTTACACATAAAACGCTGATGGTACCCCTTATGATTTTACACATAAAAAGCTGATGGTACCCCTTATGATTTTACACGAAAAACGCTGATGGTACCCCTTATGATTTTACACATAAAACGCTGATGGTACCCCTTATTATTTTACACATAAAACGCTGATGGTACCACTTATGATTTTACACGAAAAACGCTGATGGTACCCCTTATGGTTTTACACGAAAAACGCTGATGGTACCCCTTATGATTTTACACATAAAACGCTGATGGTACCCCTTATGATTTTGCACGAAAAACGCTGATGGTACCCCTTATGAATTTACACATAAAACGCTGATGGTACCCCTTATGATTTTTACACATAAAACGCTGATGGTTCTCCTTGTGGTTTTACACATAAAACGCTGATGGTACCCCTTATGATTTTACACATAAAACGCTGATGGTACCCCTTATGGTTTTACACAAAAAACACTGATGGTACCCCTTATGGTTTTACACATAAAACGCTGATGGTACCCCTTATGGTTTTCCACGAAAAACGCTGATGGTACCCCTTATGGTTTTACACAACAAATGCTGATGGTACCCCTTATTATTTTACACATAAAACGCTGATGGTACCACTTATGATTTTACACGAAAAACGCTGATGGTACCCCTTATGGTTTTACACGAAAAACGCTGATGGTACCCCTTATGATTTTACACATAAAACGCTGATGGTACCCCTTATGATTTTGCACGAAAAACGCTGATGGTACCCCTTATGAATTTACACATAAAACGCTGATGGTACCCCTTATGATTTTTACACATAAAACGCTGATGGTTCTCCT
Organism: Gobio occitaniae; assembly: GCA_033150135.1. Lineage (NCBI taxonomy): Eukaryota > Metazoa > Chordata > Actinopteri > Cypriniformes > Gobionidae > Gobio > Gobio occitaniae. The sequence goes on along the minus strand of JARQWZ010006047.1, from coordinate 27,196 downwards.
TGTGGTTTTACACATAAAACGCTGATGGTACCCCTTATGATTTTACACATAAAACGCTGATGGTACCCCTTATGGTTTTACACAAAAAATACTGATGGTACCCCTTATGGTTTTACACAAAAAACGCTGATGGTACCCCTTATGGTTTTACACAAAAAACACTGATGGTACCCCTTATGGTTTTACACAAAAAATACTGATGGTACCCCTTATGGTTTTACACAAAAAACACTGATGGTACCCCTTATGGTTTTACACATAAAACGCTGATGGTACCCCTTATGGTTCTACACAAAAAACACTGATGGTACCCCTTATGGTTTTACACAACAAATGCTGATGGTACCCCTTATGGTTTTACACAAAAAACACTGATGGTACCCCTTATGGTTTTACACAAAAAACACTGATGGTACCCCTTATGGTTTTACACAAAAAACACTGATGGTACCCCTTATGGTTTTACACATAAAACGCTGATGGTACCCCTTATGGTTTTCCACGAAAAACGCTGATGGTACCCCTTATGATTTTACACGAAAAACGCTGATGGTACCCATTATGGTTTTACACATAAAACGCTGATGGTACCCCTTATGATTTTAAACGAAAAACACTGATGGTACCCCTTATGGTTTTACACAAGAAATGCTGATGGTACCCCTTATGGTTTTACACAAAAAACACTGATGGTACCCCTTATGGTTTTACACAAAAAACGCTGATGGTACCCCTTATGATTTTACACGAAAAACGCTGATGGTACCCCTTATGGTTTTACACATAAAACGCTGATGGTACCCCTTATGATTTTACACGAAAAACGCTGATGGTACCCCTTATGGTTTTACACATAAAACGCTGATGGTACCCCTTATGGTTTTACACGAAAAACGCGGATGGTACCCCTTATGGTTTTACACAAAAAACGCTGATGGTACCCCTTATGGTTTTACACGAAAAACGGTGATGGTACCCCTTATGATTTTACAAATAAAACGCTGATGGTACCCCTTATGGTTTTACACATAAAATGCTGATGGTACCCCTTATGGTTTTACACATAAAACGCTGATGGTACCCCTTATGATTTTACACGAAAAACGCTGATGGTACCCCTTATGGTTTTACACATAAAACGCTGATAATACCCCTTATGATTTTACACGAAAAACGCTGATGGTACCCCTTATGGTTTTACACATAAAACGCTGATGGTACCCCTTATGGTTTTACACGAAAAACGCTGATGGTACCCCTTATGGTTTTACACAAAAAACGCTGATGGTACCCCTTATGGTTCTACACGAAAAACGGTGATGGTACCCCTTATGATTTTACAAATAAAACGCTGATGGTACCACTTATGATTTTAAACGAAAAACGCTGATGGTACCCCTTATGGTTTTACACATAAAATGCTGATGGTACCCCTTATGGTTTTACACATAAAACGCTGATGGTACCCCTTATGGTTCTACACATAAAATGCTGATGGTACCCCTTATGGTTTTACACATAAAACGCTGATGGTACCCCTTATGATTTTACACGAAAAACGCTGATGGTACCCCTTATGGTTTTACACATAAAACGCTGATGGTACCCCTTATGGTTCTACACATAAAACGCTGATGGTACCCCTTATGGTTTTACACATAAAACGCTGATGGTACACCTTATGGTTCTACACAAAAAACGCTGACGGTACCCCTTATGATTTTACACATGAAACGCTGATGGTACCCCTTATGGTTCTACACATAAAACGCTGATGGTACCCCTTATGGTTTTACACAAAAAACGCTGATGGTACCCCTTATGGTTTTACACATAAAACGCTGATGGTACCCCTTATGATTTTACATATAAAACGCTGATGGTACCCCTTCTGATTTTACATATAAAAAGCTGATGGTACCCCTTATGATTTTGCACGAAAAACGCTGATGGTACCCCTTATGAATTTACACATAAAACGCTGATGGTACCCCTTATGATTTTTACACATAAAACGCTGATGGTTCTCCTTGTGGTTTTACACATAAAACGCTGATGGTACCCCTTATGATTTTACACATAAAACGCTGATGGTACCCCTTATGGTTTTACACAAAAAATACTGATGGTACCCCTTATGGTTTTACACAAAAAACGCTGATGGTACCCCTTATGGTTTTACACAAAAAACACTGATGGTACCCCTTATGGTTTTACACAAAAAATACTGATGGTACCCCTTATGGTTTTACAAAAAAAACGCTGATGGTACCCCTTATGGTTTTACACAAAAAACACTGATGGTACCCCTTATGGTTTTACACATAAAACGCTGATGGTACCCCTTATGGTTCTACACAAAAAACACTGATGGTACCCCTTATGGTTTTACACATAAAACGCTGATGGTACCCCTTATGGTTTTCCACGAAAAACGCTGATGGTACCCCTTATGATTTTACACGAAAAACGCTGATGGTACCCATTATGGTTTTACACATAAAACGCTGATGGTACCCCTTATGATTTTAAACGAAAAACGCTGATGGTACCCCTTATGGTTTTACACAAAAAACACTGATGGTACCCCTTATGGTTTTACACAAAAAACGCTGATGGTACCCCTTATGATTTTACACATAAACCGCTGATGGTACCCCTTATGATTTTACACGAAAAACGCTGATGGTACCCCTTATGGTTTTACACATAAAACGCTGATGGTACCCCTTATGGTTTTACACGAAAAACGCTGATGGTACCCCTTATGGTTTTACACGAAAAACGCTGATGGTACCCCTTATGGTTCTACACGAAAAACGGTGATGGTACCCCTTATGATTTTACAAATAAAACGCTGATGGTACCACTTATGATTTTAAACGAAAAACGCTGATGGTACCCCTTATGGTTTTACACATAAAATGCTGATGGTACCCCTTATGGTTTTACACATAAAACGCTGATGGTACCCCTTATGGTTCTACACATAAAATGCTGATGGTACCCCTTATGATTTTACACATGAAACGCTGATGGTACCCCTTATGGTTCTACACATAAAATGCTGATGGTACCCCTTATGATTTTACACATAAAACGCTGATGGTACCCCTTATGATTTTACACGTAAAACGCTGATGGTACCCCTTATGATTTTACACATAAACCGCTGATGGTACCCCTTATGATTTTACACGAAAAACGCTGATGGTACCCCTTATGGTTTTACACATAAAACGCTGATGGTACCCCTTATGGTTCTACACATAAAACGCTGATGGTACCCCTTATGGTTTTACACATAAAACGCTGATGGTACACCTTATGGTTCTACACAAAAAACGCTGACGGTACCCCTTATGATTTTACACATGAAACGCTGATGGTACCCCTTATGGTTCTACACATAAAACGCTGATGGTACCCCTTATGGTTTTACACAAAAAACTCTGATGGTACCCCTTATGGTTTTACACATAAAACGCTGATGGTACCCCTTATGATTTTACATATAAAACGCTGATGGTACCCCTTCTGATTTTACATATAAAAAGCTGATGGTACCCCTTATGATTTTACACGAAAAACGCTGATGGTACCCCTTATGAATTTACACGAAATACGCTGATGGTACCCCTTATGATTTTACACATAAAACGCTGATGGTACCCCTTATGATTTTACATGAAAAACGCTGATGGTACCCCTTATGATTTTACACATAAAACGCTTATGGTACCCCTTATGATTTTACACATAAAACGCTGATGGTACCCCTTATGATTTTACACATAAAACGCTGATGGTACCCCTTATGATTTTACACGAAAAACGCTGATGGTACCCCTTATGGTTTTACATACAAAACGCGATGGTACCCCTTCTTATTTTACATATAAAAAGCTGATGGTACCCCTTATGGTTTTACACAAAAAACACTGATGGTACCACTTATGATTTTAAACGAAAAACACTGATGGTACCCCTTATGGTTTTACACAAAAAACACTGATGGTACCCCTTATGGTTTTACACAAAAAACGCTGATGGTACCCCTTAAGATTTTACATATAAAAAGCTGATGGTACCCCTTATGGTTTTACACAAAAAACACTGATGGTACCACTTATGATTTTAAACGAAAAACACTGATGGTACCCCTTATGGTTTTACACAAAAAACACTGATGGTGCCACTTATGATTTTAAACGAAAAACACTGATGGTACCCCTTATGGTTTTACACAACAAATGCTGATGGTACCCCTTATGGTTTTACACAAAAAACACTGATGGTACCCCTTATGGTTTTACACAAAAAACGCTGATGGTACCCCTTAAGATTTTACACATAAACCGCTGATGGTACCCCTTATGATTTTGCACGAAAAACGCTGATGGTACCCCTTATGGTTTTACACATAAAACGCGGATGGTACCCCTTATGATTTTACACATAAAACGCTGATGGTACCCCTTATGATTTTACACGAAAAACGCTGATGGTACCCCTTATGGTTTTACACATAAAACGCTGATGGTACCCCTTATGATTTTACACATAAAACGCTGATGGTACCCCTTATGATTTTGCACGAAAAACGCTGATGGTACCCCTTATGATTTTACACATAAAACGCTGGTGGTACCCCTTATGATTTTGCACGAAAAACGCTGATGGTACCCCTTATGATTTTACACATAAAACGCTGATGGTACCCCCTATGATTTTACACGAAAAACGCTGATGGTACCCCTTATGATTTTACAAGAAAAACGCTGATGGTACCCCTTATGATTTCACACGAAAAACGCTGATGGTACCCCTTATGATTTTACACATAAAACGCTGATGGTACCCCTTATGATTTTGCACGAAAAACGCTGATGGTACCCCTTATGAATTTACACATAAAACGCTGATGGTACCCCTTATGATTTTTACACATAAAACGCTGATGGTTCTCCTTGTGGTTTTACACATAAAACGCTGATGGTACCCCTTATGATTTTACACATAAAACGCTGATGGTACCCCTTATGATTTTACACATAAAACGCTGATGGTACCCCTTATGGTTTTACACAAAAAATACTGATGGTACCCCTTATGGTTTTACACAAAAAACACTGATGGTACCCCTTATGGTTTTACACAAAAAACACTGATGGTACCCCTTATGGTTTTACACAAAAAATACTGATGGTACCCCTTATGGTTTTACACAAAAAACACTGATGGTACCCCTTATGGTTTTACACATAAAACGCTGATGGTACCCCTTATGGTTCTACACAAAAAACACTGATGGTACCCCTTATGGTTTTACACATAAAACGCTGATGGTACCCCTTATGGTTTTCCACGAAAAACGCTGATGGTACCCCTTATGATTTTACACGAAAAACGCTGATGGTACCCATTATGGTTTTACACATAAAACGCTGATGGTACCCCTTATGATTTTAAACGAAAAACACTGATGGTACCCCTTATGGTTTTACACAACAAATGCTGATGGTACCTCTTATGGTTTTACACAAAAAACACTGATGGTACCCCTTATGGTTTTACACAAAAAACGCTGATGGTACCCCTTATGATTTTACACGAAAAACGCTGATGGTACCCCTTATGGTTTTACACATAAAACGCTGATGGTACCCCTTATGATTTTACACGAAAAACGCTGATGGTACCCCTTATGGTTTTACACATAAAACGCTGATGGTACCCCTTATGGTTTTACACAAAAAACGCTGATGTTACCCCTTATGGTTCTACACGAAAAACGGTGATGGTACCCCTTATGATTTTACAAATAAAACGCTGATGGTACCACTTATGATTTTAAACGAAAAACGCTGATGGTACCCCTTATGGTTTTACACATAAAATGCTGATGGTACCCCTTATGGTTTTACACATAAAACGCTGATGGTACCCCTTATGGTTCTACACATAAAATGCTGATGGTACCCCTTATGGTTTTACACATAAAACGCTGATGGTACCCCTTATGATTTTACACGTAAAACGCTGATGGTACCCCTTATGATTTTACACATAAAACGCTGATGGTACCCCTTATGATTTTACACGAAAAACGCTGATGGTACCCCTTATGGTTTTACACATAAAACGCTGATGGTACCCCTTATGGTTCTACACATAAAACGCTGATGGTACCCCTTATGGTTTTACACATAAAACGCTGATGGTACACCTTATGGTTCTACACAAAAAACGCTGACGGTACCCCTTATGATTTTACACATGAAACGCTGATGGTACCCCTTATGGTTCTACACATAAAACGCTGATGGTACCCCTTATGGTTTTACACAAAAAACGCTGATGGTACCCCTTATGGTTTTACACATAAAACGCTGATGGTACCCCTTATGATTTTACATATAAAACGCTGATGGTACCCCTTCTGATTTTACATATAAAAAGCTGATGGTACCCCTTATGGTTTTACACAAAAAACACTGATAGTACCCCTTATGGTCTTACACAAAAAACGCTGATGGTACCCCTTATGGTTTTACACATAAAACGCTGATGGTACCCCTTTTGATTTTACACGAAAAACGCTGATGGTACCCCTTATGATTTTACACGAAAAACGCTGATGGTACCCCTTATGAATTTACACGAAATACGCTGATGGTACCCCTTATGATTTTACACATAAAACGCTGATGGTACCCCTTATGATTTTACATGAAAAACGCTGATGGTACCCCTTATGATTTTACACATAAAACGCTTATGGTACCCCTTATGATTTTACACATAAAACGCTGATGGTACCCCTTATGATTTTACACATAAAACGCTGATGGTACCCCTTATGATTTTACACGAAAAACGCTGATGGTACCCCTTATGGTTTTACATACAAAACGCTGATGGTACCCCTTCTTATTTTACATATAAAAAGCTGATGGTACCCCTTATGGTTTTACACAAAAAACACTGATGGTACCACTTATGATTTTAAACGAAAAACACTGATGGTACCCCTTATGGTTTTACACAACAAATGCTGATGGTACCCCTTATGGTTTTACACAATAAACACTGATGGTACCCCTTATGGTTTTACACAAAAAACGCTGATGGTACCCCTTAAGATTTTACATATAAAAAGCTGATGGTACCCCTTATGGTTTTACACAAAAAAACACTGATGGTACCACTTATGATTTTAAACGAAAAACACTGATGGTACCCCTTATGGTTTTACACAAAAAACACTGATGGTACCACTTATGATTTTAAACGAAAAACACTGATGGTACCCCTTATGGTTTTACACAACAAATGCTGATGGTACCCCTTATGGTTTTACACAAAAAACACTGATGGTACCCCTTATGGTTTTACACAAAAAACGCTGATGGTACCCCTTATGATTTTGCACGATTAAAAACGCTGATGGTACCCCTTATGGTTTTACACATAAAACGCGGATGGTACCCCTTATGATTTTACACATAAAACGCTGATGGTACCCCTTATGATTTTACACGAAAAACGCTGATGGTACCCCTTATGGTTTTACACATAAAACGCTGATGGTACCCCTTATGATTTTACACATAAAACGCTGATGGTACCCCTTATGATTTTGCACGAAAAACGCTGATGGTACCCCTTATGATTTTGCACGAAAAACGCTGATGGTACCCCTTATGATTTTACACATAAAACGCTGGTGGTACCCCTTATGATTTTGCACGAAAAACGCTGATGGTACCCCTTATGATTTTACACATAAAACGCTGATGGTACCCCTTATGATTTTACACGAAAAACGCTGATGGTACCCCTTATGATTTTACAAGAAAAACGCTGATGGTACCCCTTATGATTTCACAAGAAAAACGCTGATGGTACCCCTTATGATTTTACACATAAAACGCTGATGGTACCCCCTTATGATTTTACACATAAAACGCTGATGGTACCCCTTATGATTTTACACGAAAAACGCTGATGGTACCCCTTATGATTTTACACATAAAACGCTGATGGTACCCCTTATGATTTTACACGAAAAACGCTGATGGTTCTCCTTGTGGTTTTACACATAAAACGCTGATGGTACCCCTTATGATTTTACACATAAAACGCTGATGGTACCCCTTATGGTTTTACACAAAAAATACTGATGGTACCCCTTATGGTTTTACACAAAAAACACTGATGGTACCCCTTATGGTTTTACACAAAAAACGCTGATGGTACCCCTTATGATTTTACACATAAACCGCTGATGGTACCCCTTATGATTTTACACGAAAAACGCTGATGGTACCCCTTATGATTTTACACGAAAATGCTGATGGTACCCCTTATGGTTTTACACATAAAACGCTGATGGTACCCCTTATGGTTTTACACGAAAAACGCTGATGGTACCCCTTATGGTTTTACACAAAAAACGCTGATGGTACCCCTTATGGTTCTACACGAAAAACGGTGATGGTACCCCTTATGATTTTACAAATAAAACGCTGATGGTACCACTTATGATTTTAAACGAAAAACGCTGATGGTACCCCTTATGGTTTTACACATAAAACGCTGATGGTACCCCTTATGATTTTACACGTAAAACGCTGATGGTACCCCTTATGATTTTACACATAAAACGCTGATGGTACCCCTTATGATTTTACACGAAAAACGCTGATGGTACCCCTTATGGTTTTACACATAAAACGCTGATGGTACCCCTTATGGTTCTACACATAAAACGCTGATGGTACCCCTTATGGTTTTACACATAAAACGCTGATGGTACACCTTATGGTTCTACACAAAAAACGCTGACGGTACCCCTTATGATTTTACACATGAAACGCTGATGGTACCCCTTATGGTTCTACACATAAAACGCTGATGGTACCCCTTATGGTTTTACACAAAAAACGCTGATGGTACCCCTTATGGTTTTACACATAAAACGCTGATGGTACCCCTTATGGTTTTACACATAAAACGCTGATGGTACCCCTTATGGTTCTACACATAAAACGCTGATGGTACCCCTTATGGTTTTACACAAAAAACGCTGATGGTACCCCTTATGGTTTTACACATAAAACGCTGATGGTACCCCTTATGGTTCTACACATAAAACGCTGATGGTACCCCTTATGGTTTTACACAAAAAACGCTGATGGTACCCCTTATGGTTTTACACATAAAACGCTGATGGTACCCCTTATGATTTTACATATAAAACGCTGATGGTACCCCTTCTGATTTTAAATATAAAAAGCTGATGGTACCCCTTATGGTTTTACACAAAAAACACTGATGGTACCCCTTATGGTCTTACACAAAAAACGCTGATGGTACCCCTTATGGTTTTACACATAAAACGCTGATGGTACCCCTTTTGATTTTACACGAAAAACGCTGATGGTACCCTTTATGATTTTACACGAAAAACGCTGATGGTACCCCTTATGAATTTACACGAAATACGCTGATGGTACCCCTTATGATTTTACACATAAAACGCTGATGGTACCCCTTATGATTTTACATGAAAAACGCTGATGGTACCCCTTATGATTTTACACATAAAACGCTTATGGTACCCCTTATGATTTTACACATAAAACGCTGATGGTACCCCTTATGATTTTACACATAAAACGCTGATGGTACCCGTTATGATTTTACACGAAAAACGCTGATGGTACCCCTTATGGTTTTACATACAAAACGCTGATGGTACCCCTTCTTATTTTACATATAAAAAGCTGATGGTACCCCTTATGGTTTTACACAAAAAACACTGATGGTACCCCTTATGGTTTTACACATAAAACGCTGATGGTACCCCTTATGATTTTACACATAAAACGCTGATGGTACCCCTTATGATTTTACACGAAAAACGCTGATGGTACCCCTTATGGTTTTACATACAAAACGCGATGGTACCCCTTCTTATTTTACATATAAAAAGCTGATGGTACCCCTTATGGTTTTACACAAAAAACACTGATGGTACCACTTATGATTTTAAACGAAAAACACTGATGGTACCCCTTATGGTTTTACACAAAAAACACTGATGGTACCCCTTATGGTTTTACACAAAAAACGCTGATGGTACCCCTTAAGATTTTACATATAAAAAGCTGATGGTACCCCTTATGGTTTTACACAAAAAACACTGATGGTACCACTTATGATTTTAAACGAAAAACACTGATGGTACCCCTTATGGTTTTACACAAAAAACACTGATGGTGCCACTTATGATTTTAAACGAAAAACACTGATGGTACCCCTTATGGTTTTACACAACAAATGCTGATGGTACCCCTTATGGTTTTACACAAAAAACACTGATGGTACCCCTTATGGTTTTACACAAAAAACGCTGATGGTACCCCTTAAGATTTTACACATAAACCGCTGATGGTACCCCTTATGATTTTGCACGAAAAACGCTGATGGTACCCCTTATGGTTTTACACATAAAACGCGGATGGTACCCCTTATGATTTTACACATAAAACGCTGATGGTACCCCTTATGATTTTACACGAAAAACGCTGATGGTACCCCTTATGGTTTTACACATAAAACGCTGATGGTACCCCTTATGATTTTACACATAAAACGCTGATGGTACCCCTTATGATTTTGCACGAAAAACGCTGATGGTACCCCTTATGATTTTACACATAAAACGCTGGTGGTACCCCTTATGATTTTGCACGAAAAACGCTGATGGTACCCCTTATGATTTTACACATAAAACGCTGATGGTACCCCCTATGATTTTACACGAAAAACGCTGATGGTACCCCTTATGATTTTACAAGAAAAACGCTGATGGTACCCCTTATGATTTCACACGAAAAACGCTGATGGTACCCCTTATGATTTTACACATAAAACGCTGATGGTACCCCTTATGATTTTGCACGAAAAACGCTGATGGTACCCCTTATGAATTTACACATAAAACGCTGATGGTACCCCTTATGATTTTTACACATAAAACGCTGATGGTTCTCCTTGTGGTTTTACACATAAAACGCTGATGGTACCCCTTATGATTTTACACATAAAACGCTGATGGTACCCCTTATGATTTTACACATAAAACGCTGATGGTACCCCTTATGGTTTTACACAAAAAATACTGATGGTACCCCTTATGGTTTTACACAAAAAACACTGATGGTACCCCTTATGGTTTTACACAAAAAACACTGATGGTACCCCTTATGGTTTTACACAAAAAATACTGATGGTACCCCTTATGGTTTTACACAAAAAACACTGATGGTACCCCTTATGGTTTTACACATAAAACGCTGATGGTACCCCTTATGGTTCTACACAAAAAACACTGATGGTACCCCTTATGGTTTTACACATAAAACGCTGATGGTACCCCTTATGGTTTTCCACGAAAAACGCTGATGGTACCCCTTATGATTTTACACGAAAAACGCTGATGGTACCCATTATGGTTTTACACATAAAACGCTGATGGTACCCCTTATGATTTTAAACGAAAAACACTGATGGTACCCCTTATGGTTTTACACAACAAATGCTGATGGTACCTCTTATGGTTTTACACAAAAAACACTGATGGTACCCCTTATGGTTTTACACAAAAAACGCTGATGGTACCCCTTATGATTTTACACGAAAAACGCTGATGGTACCCCTTATGGTTTTACACATAAAACGCTGATGGTACCCCTTATGATTTTACACGAAAAACGCTGATGGTACCCCTTATGGTTTTACACATAAAACGCTGATGGTACCCCTTATGGTTTTACACAAAAAACGCTGATGGTACCCCTTATGGTTCTACACGAAAAACGGTGATGGTACCCCTTATGATTTTACAAATAAAACGCTGATGGTACCACTTATGATTTTAAACGAAAAACGCTGATGGTACCCCTTATGGTTTTACACATAAAATGCTGATGGTACCCCTTATGGTTTTACACATAAAACGCTGATGGTACCCCTTATGGTTCTACACATAAAATGCTGATGGTACCCCTTATGGTTTTACACATAAAACGCTGATGGTACCCCTTATGATTTTACACGTAAAACGCTGATGGTACCCCTTATGATTTTACACATAAAACGCTGATGGTACCCCTTATGATTTTACACGAAAAACGCTGATGGTACCCCTTATGGTTTTACACATAAAACGCTGATGGTACCCCTTATGGTTCTACACATAAAACGCTGATGGTACCCCTTATGGTTTTACACATAAAACGCTGATGGTACACCTTATGGTTCTACACAAAAAACGCTGACGGTACCCCTTATGATTTTACACATGAAACGCTGATGGTACCCCTTATGGTTCTACACATAAAACGCTGATGGTACCCCTTATGGTTTTACACAAAAAACGCTGATGGTACCCCTTATGGTTTTACACATAAAACGCTGATGGTACCCCTTATGATTTTACATATAAAACGCTGATGGTACCCCTTCTGATTTTACATATAAAAAGCTGATGGTACCCCTTATGGTTTTACACAAAAAACACTGATAGTACCCCTTATGGTCTTACACAAAAAACGCTGATGGTACCCCTTATGGTTTTACACATAAAACGCTGATGGTACCCCTTTTGATTTTACACGAAAAACGCTGATGGTACCCCTTATGATTTTACACGAAAAACGCTGATGGTACCCCTTATGAATTTACACGAAATACGCTGATGGTACCCCTTATGATTTTACACATAAAACGCTGATGGTACCCCTTATGATTTTACATGAAAAACGCTGATGGTACCCCTTATGATTTTACACATAAAACGCTTATGGTACCCCTTATGATTTTACACATAAAACGCTGATGGTACCCCTTATGATTTTACACATAAAACGCTGATGGTACCCCTTATGATTTTACACGAAAAACGCTGATGGTACCCCTTATGGTTTTACATACAAAACGCTGATGGTACCCCTTCTTATTTTACATATAAAAAGCTGATGGTACCCCTTATGGTTTTACACAAAAAACACTGATGGTACCACTTATGATTTTAAACGAAAAACACTGATGGTACCCCTTATGGTTTTACACAACAAATGCTGATGGTACCCCTTATGGTTTTACACAATAAACACTGATGGTACCCCTTATGGTTTTACACAAAAAACGCTGATGGTACCCCTTAAGATTTTACATATAAAAAGCTGATGGTACCCCTTATGGTTTTACACATAAAACACTGATGGTACCACTTATGATTTTAAACGAAAAACACTGATGGTACCCCTTATGGTTTTACACAAAAAACACTGATGGTACCACTTATGATTTTAAACGAAAAACACTGATGGTACCCCTTATGGTTTTACACAACAAATGCTGATGGTACCCCTTATGGTTTTACACAAAAAACACTGATGGTACCCCTTATGGTTTTACACAAAAAACGCTGATGGTACCCCTTATGATTTTGCACGAAAAACGCTGATGGTACCCCTTATGGTTTTACACATAAAACGCGGATGGTACCCCTTATGATTTTACACATAAAACGCTGATGGTACCCCTTATGATTTTACACGAAAAACGCTGATGGTACCCCTTATGGTTTTACACATAAAACGCTGATGGTACCCCTTATGATTTTACACATAAAACGCTGATGGTACCCCTTATGATTTTGCACGAAAAACGCTGATGGTACCCCTTATGATTTTGCACGAAAAACGCTGATGGTACCCCTTATGATTTTACACATAAAACGCTGGTGGTACCCCTTATGATTTTGCACGAAAAACGCTGATGGTACCCCTTATGATTTTACACATAAAACGCTGATGGTACCCCTTATGATTTTACACGAAAAACGCTGATGGTACCCCTTATGATTTTACAAGAAAAACGCTGATGGTACCCCTTATGATTTCACAAGAAAAACGCTGATGGTACCCCTTATGATTTTACACATAAAACGCTGATGGTACCCCTTATGATTTTACACATAAAACGCTGATGGTACCCCTTATGATTTTACACGAAAAACGCTGATGGTACCCCTTATGATTTTACACATAAAACGCTGATGGTACCCCTTATGATTTTACACATAAAACGCTGATGGTACCCCTTATGATTTTACACATAAAACGCTGATGGTACCCCTTATGATTTTACACGAAAAACGCTGATGGTTCTCCTTGTGGTTTTACACATAAAACGCTGATGGTACCCCTTATGATTTTACACATAAAACGCTGATGGTACCCCTTATGGTTTTACACAAAAAATACTGATGGTACCCCTTATGGTTTTACACAAAAAACACTGATGGTACCCCTTATGGTTTTACACAAAAAACGCTGATGGTACCCCTTATGATTTTACACATAAACCGCTGATGGTACCCCTTATGATTTTACACGAAAAACGCTGATGGTACCCCTTATGATTTTACACGAAAATGCTGATGGTACCCCTTATGGTTTTACACATAAAACGCTGATGGTACCCCTTATGGTTTTACACGAAAAACGCTGATGGTTCCCCTTATGGTTTTACACAAAAAACGCTGATGGTACCCCTTATGGTTCTACACGAAAAACGGTGATGGTACCCCTTATGATTTTACAAATAAAACGCTGATGGTACCACTTATGATTTTAAACGAAAAACGCTGATGGTACCCCTTATGGTTTTACACATAAAACGCTGATGGTACCCCTTATGGTTCTACACATAAAATGCTGATGGTACCCCTTATGGTTTTACACATAAAACGCTGATGGTACCCCTTATGATTTTACACGTAAAACGCTGATGGTACCCCTTATGATTTTACACATAAAACGCTGATGGTACCCCTTATGATTTTACACGAAAAACGCTGATGGTACCCCTTATGGTTTTACACATAAAACGCTGATGGTACCCCTTATGGTTCTACACATAAAACGCTGATGGTACCCCTTATGGTTTTACACATAAAACGCTGATGGTACACCTTATGGTTCTACACAAAAAACGCTGACGGTACCCCTTATGATTTTACACATGAAACGCTGATGGTACCCCTTATGGTTCTACACATAAAACGCTGATGGTACCCCTTATGGTTTTACACAAAAAACGCTGATGGTACCCCTTATGGTTTTACACATAAAACGCTGATGGTACCCCTTATGGTTTTACACATAAAACGCTGATGGTACCCCTTATGGTTCTACACATAAAACGCTGATGGTACCCCTTATGGTTTTACACAAAAAACGCTGATGGTACCCCTTATGGTTTTACACATAAAACGCTGATGGTACCCCTTATGGTTCTACACATAAAACGCTGATGGTACCCCTTATGGTTTTACACAAAAAACGCTGATGGTACCCCTTATGGTTTTACACATAAAACGCTGATGGTACCCCTTATGATTTTACATATAAAACGCTGATGGTACCCCTTCTGATTTTAAATATAAAAAGCTGATGGTACCCCTTATGGTTTTACACAAAAAACACTGATGGTACCCCTTATGGTCTTACACAAAAAACGCTGATGGTACCCCTTATGGTTTTACACATAAAACGCTGATGGTACCCCTTTTGATTTTACACGAAAAACGCTGATGGTACCCTTTATGATTTTACACGAAAAACGCTGATGGTACCCCTTATGAATTTACACGAAATACGCTGATGGTACCCCTTATGATTTTACACATAAAACGCTGATGGTACCCCTTATGATTTTACATGAAAAACGCTGATGGTACCCCTTATGATTTTACACATAAAACGCTTATGGTACCCCTTATGATTTTACACATAAAACGCTGATGGTACCCCTTATGATTTTACACATAAAACGCTGATGGTACCCGTTATGATTTTACACGAAAAACGCTGATGGTACCCCTTATGGTTTTACATACAAAACGCTGATGGTACCCCTTATGGTTTTACACAACAAATGCTGATGGTACCCCTTATGGTTTTACACAAAAAACACTGATGGTACCCCTTATGGTTTTACACAACAAATGCTGATGGTACCCCTTATGGTTCTACACGAAAAACGGTGATGGTACCCCTTATGATTTTACAAATAAAACGCTGATGGAACCACTTATGATTTTAAACGAAAAACGCTGATGGTACCCCTTATGGTTTTACACATAAAATGCTGATGGTACCCCTTATGGTTTTACACATAAAACGCTGATGGTACCCCTTATGATTTTACACGTAAAACGCTGATGGTACCCCTTATGATTTTACACATAAAACGCTGATGGTACCCCTTATGATTTTACACGAAAAACGCTGATGGTACCCCTTATGATTTTACACGTAAAACGCTGATGGTACCCCTTATGATTTTACACATAAAACGCTAATGGTACCCCTTATGATTTTACACATAAAACGCTGATGGTACCCCTTATGGTTTTACACATAAAACGCTGATGGTACCCCTTATGATTTTACATATAAAACGCTGATGGTACCCTTTATGGTTTTACATATAAAACGCTGATGGTACCCCTTCTGATTTTACATATAAAAAGCTGATGGTACCCCTTATGGTTTTACACAAAAAACACTGATGGTACCCCTTATGGTCTTACACAAAAAACGCTGATGGTACCCCTTATGATTCTACACATAAAATGCTGATGGTACCCCTTATGGTTTTACACATAAAACGCTGATGGTACCCCTTATGATTTTACACGTAAAACGCTGATGGTACCCCTTATGATTTTACACATAAAACGCTGATGGTACCCCTTATGATTTTACACGAAAAACGCTGATGGTACCCCTTATGGTTTTACACATAAAACGCTGATGGTACCCCTTATGGTTCTACACATAAAACGCTGATGGTACCCCTTATGGTTTTACACATAAAACGCTGATGGTACACCTTATGGTTCTACACAAAAAACGCTGACGGTACCCCTTATGATTTTACACATGAAACGCTGATGGTACCCCTTATGGTTCTACACATAAAACGCTGATGGTACCCCTTATGGTTTTACACAAAAAACGCTGATGGTACCCCTTATGGTTTTACACATAAAACGCTGATGGTACCCCTTATGATTTTACATATAAAACGCTGATGGTACCCCTTCTGATTTTAAATATAAAAAGCTGATGGTACCCCTTATGGTTTTACACAAAAAACACTGATGGTACCCCTTATGGTCTTACACAAAAAACGCTGATGGTACCCCTTATGGTTTTACACATAAAACGCTGATGGTACCCCTTTTGATTTTACACGAAAAACGCTGATGGTATCCCTTATGAATTTACACGAAATACGCTGATGGTACCCCTTATGATTTTACACATAAAACGCTGATGGTACCCCTTATGATTTTACATGAAAAACGCTGATGGTACCCCTTATGATTTTACACATAAAACGCTTATGGTACCCCTTATGATTTTACACATAAAACGCTGATGGTACCCCTTATGATTTTACACATAAAACGCTGATGGTACCCCTTATGATTTTACACGAAAAACTCTGATGGTACCCCTTATGGTTTTACATACAAAACGCTGATGGTAACCCCTTCTTATTTTACATATAAAAAGCTGATGGTACCCCTTATGGTTTTACACAAAAAACACTGATGGTACCACTTATGATTTTAAACGAAAAACACTGCACTGATGGTACCCCTTATGGTTTTACACAACAAATGCTGATGGTACCCCTTATGGTTTTACACAAAAAACACTGATGGTACCCCTTATGATTTTACACATAAAACGCTGATGGTACCCCTTATGATTTTACACATAAAACGCTGATGGTACCCCTTATGATTTTACACGAAAAACTCTGATGGTACCCCTTATGGTTTTACATACAAAACGCTGATGGTACCCCTTCTTATTTTACATATAAAAAGCTGATGGTACCCCTTATGGTTTTACACAAAAAACACTGATGGTACCACTTATGATTTTAAACGAAAAACACTGCACTGATGGTACCCCTTATGGTTTTACACAACAAATGCTGATGGTACCCCTTATGGTTTTACACAAAAAACACTGATGGTACCCCTTATGGTTTTACACAAAAAACGCTGATGGTACCCCTTAAGATTTTACATATAAAAAGCTGATGGTACCCCTTATGGTTTTACACAAAAAACACTGATGGTACCACTTATGATTTTAAACGAAAAACACTGATGGTACCCCTTATGGTTTTACACAAAAAACACTGATGGTAACACTTATGGTCTTACACAAAAAACGCTGATGGTACCCCTTATGGTTCTACACATAAAATGCTGATGGTACCCCTTATGGTTCTACACAAAAAACGCTGACGGTACCCCTTATGATTTTACACATGAAACGCTGATGGTACCCCTTATGGTTCTACACATAAAACGCTGATGGTACCCCTTATGGTTTTACACAAAAAACGCTGATGGTACCCCTTATGGTTTTACACATAAAACGCTGATGGTACCCCTTATGGTTTTACACATAAAACGCTGATGGTACCCCTTATGGTTCTACACATAAAACGCTGATGGTACCCCTTATGGTTTTACACAAAAAACGCTGATGGTACCCCTTATGGTTTTACACATAAAACGCTGATGGTACCCCTTATGGTTCTACACATAAAACGCTGATGGTACCCCTTATGGTTTTACACAAAAAACGCTGATGGTACCCCTTATGGTTTTACACATAAAACGCTGATGGTACCCCTTATGATTTTACATATAAAACGCTGATGGTACCCCTTCTGATTTTAAATATAAAAAGCTGATGGTACCCCTTATGGTTTTACACAAAAAACACTGATGGTACCCCTTATGGTCTTACACAAAAAACGCTGATGGTACCCCTTATGGTTTTACACATAAAACGCTGATGGTACCCCTTTTGATTTTACACGAAAAACGCTGATGGTACCCTTTATGATTTTACACGAAAAACGCTGATGGTACCCCTTATGAATTTACACGAAATACGCTGATGGTACCCCTTATGATTTTACACATAAAACGCTGATGGTACCCCTTATGATTTTACATGAAAAACGCTGATGGTACCCCTTATGATTTTACACATAAAACGCTTATGGTACCCCTTATGATTTTACACATAAAACGCTGATGGTACCCCTTATGATTTTACACATAAAACGCTGATGGTACCCGTTATGATTTTACACGAAAAACGCTGATGGTACCCCTTATGGTTTTACATACAAAACGCTGATGGTACCCCTTCTTATTTTACATATAAAAAGCTGATGGTACCCCTTATGGTTTTACACAAAAAACACTGATGGTACCCCTTATGGTTTTACACAACAAATGCTGATGGTACCCCTTATGGTTTTACACAAAAAACACTGATGGTACCCCTTATGGTTTTACACAACAAATGCTGATGGTACCCCTTATGGTTCTACACGAAAAACGGTGATGGTACCCCTTATGATTTTACAAATAAAACGCTGATGGAACCACTTATGATTTTAAACGAAAAACGCTGATGGTACCCCTTATGGTTTTACACATAAAATGCTGATGGTACCCCTTATGGTTTTACACATAAAACGCTGATGGTACCCCTTATGATTTTACACGTAAAACGCTGATGGTACCCCTTATGATTTTACACATAAAACGCTGATGGTACCCCTTATGATTTTACACGAAAAACGCTGATGGTACCCCTTATGATTTTACACGTAAAACGCTGATGGTACCCCTTATGATTTTACACATAAAACGCTAATGGTACCCCTTATGATTTTACACATAAAACGCTGATGGTACCCCTTATGGTTTTACACATAAAACGCTGATGGTACCCCTTATGATTTTACATATAAAACGCTGATGGTACCCTTTATGGTTTTACATATAAAACGCTGATGGTACCCCTTCTGATTTTACATATAAAAAGCTGATGGTACCCCTTATGGTTTTACACAAAAAACACTGATGGTACCCCTTATGGTCTTACACAAAAAACGCTGATGGTACCCCTTATGGTTCTACACATAAAATGCTGATGGTACCCCTTATGGTTTTACACATAAAACGCTGATGGTACCCCTTATGATTTTACACGTAAAACGCTGATGGTACCCCTTATGATTTTACACATAAAACGCTGATGGTACCCCTTATGATTTTACACGAAAAACGCTGATGGTACCCCTTATGGTTTTACACATAAAACGCTGATGGTACCCCTTATGGTTCTACACATAAAACGCTGATGGTACCCCTTATGGTTTTACACATAAAACGCGGATGGTACACCTTATGGTTCTACACAAAAAACGCTGACGGTACCCCTTATGATTTTACACATGAAACGCTGATGGTACCCCTTATGGTTCTACACATAAAACGCTGATGGTACCCCTTATGGTTTTACACAAAAAACGCTGATGGTACCCCTTATGGTTTTACACATAAAACGCTGATGGTACCCCCTTATGATTTTACATATAAACGCTGATGGTACCCCTTCTGATTTTAAATATAAAAAGCTGATGGTACCCCTTATGGTTTTACACAAAAAACACTGATGGTACCCCTTATGGTCTTACACAAAAAACGCTGATGGTACCCCTTATGGTTTTACACATAAAACGCTGATGGTACCCCTTTTGATTTTACACGAAAAACGCTGATGGTATCCCTTATGAATTTACACGAAATACGCTGATGGTACCCCTTATGATTTTACACATAAAACGCTGATGGTACCCCTTATGATTTTACATGAAAAACGCTGATGGTACCCCTTATGATTTTACACATAAAACGCTTATGGTACCCCTTATGATTTTACACATAAAACGCTGATGGTACCCCTTATGATTTTACACATAAAACGCTGATGGTACCCCTTATGATTTTACACGAAAAACTCTGATGGTACCCCTTATGGTTTTACATACAAAACGCTGATGGTACCCCTTCTTATTTTACATATAAAAAGCTGATGGTACCCCTTATGGTTTTACACAAAAAACACTGATGGTACCACTTATGATTTTAAACGAAAAACACTGCACTGATGGTACCCCTTATGGTTTTACACAACAAATGCTGATGGTACCCCTTATGGTTTTACACAAAAAACACTGATGGTACCCCTTATGATTTTACACATAAAACGCTGATGGTACCCCTTATGATTTTACACATAAAACGCTGATGGTACCCCTTATGATTTTACACGAAAAACTCTGATGGTACCCCTTATGGTTTTACATACAAAACGCTGATGGTACCCCTTCTTATTTTACATATAAAAAGCTGATGGTACCCCTTATGGTTTTACACAAAAAACACTGATGGTACCACTTATGATTTTAAACGAAAAACACTGCACTGATGGTACCCCTTATGGTTTTACACAACAAATGCTGATGGTACCCCTTATGGTTTTACACAAAAAACACTGATGGTACCCCTTATGGTTTTACACAAAAAACGCTGATGGTACCCCTTAAGATTTTACATATAAAAAGCTGATGGTACCCCTTATGGTTTTACACAAAAAACACTGATGGTACCACTTATGATTTTAAACGAAAAACACTGATGGTACCCCTTATGGTTTTACACAAAAACACTGATGGTAACACTTATGGTCTTACACAAAAAACGCTGATGGTACCCCTTATGGTTCTACACATAAAATGCTGATGGTACCCCTTATGGTTTTACACATAAAACGCTGATGGTACCCCTTATGATTTTACACGTAAAACGCTGATGGTACCCCTTATGATTTTACACATAAAACGCTGATGGTACCCCTTATGATTTTACACGAAAAACGCTGATGGTACCCCTTATGGTTTTACACATAAAACGCTGATGGTACCCCTTATGGTTCTACACATAAAACGCTGATGGTACCCCTTATGGTTTTACACATAAAACGCTGATGGTACACCTTATGGTTCTACACAAAAAACGCTGACGGTACCCCTTATGGTTTTACACAAAAAACACTGATGGTACCACTTATGATTTTAAAAGAAAAACACTGATGGTACCCCTTATGGTTTTACACAACAAATGCTGATGGTACCCCTTATGGTTTTACACAAAAAACACTGATGGTACCCCTTATGGTTTTACACAAAAAACGCTGATGGTACCCTTAAGATTTTACACATAAACCGCTGATGGTACCCCTTATGATTTTGCACGAAAAACGCTGATGGTACCCCTTATGGTTTTACACATAAAACGCGGATGGTACCCCTTATGATTTTACACATAAAACGCTGATGGTACCCCTTATGATTTTACACGAAAAACGCTGATGGTACCCCTTATGGTTTTACACATAAAACGCTGATGGTACCCCTTATGATTTTACACATAAAACGCTGATGGTACCCCTTATGATTTTGCACGAAAAACGCTGATGGTACCCCTTATGATTTTACACATAAAACGCTGATGGTACCCCTTATAATTTTACACATAAAACGCTGATGGTACCCCTTATGATTTTGCACGAAAAACGCTGATGGTACCCCTTATGATTTTACACATAAAACGCTGATGGTACCCCTTATGATTTTACACGAAAAACGCTGATGGTACCCCTCATGATTTTACACGAAAAACGCTGATGGTACCCCTTATGATTTTACACGAAAAACGCTGATGGTACCCCTTATGATTTTACACATAAAACGCTGATGGTACCCCTTATGGTTTTACA
This sequence comes from Gobio occitaniae, assembly GCA_033150135.1. Lineage (NCBI taxonomy): Eukaryota > Metazoa > Chordata > Actinopteri > Cypriniformes > Gobionidae > Gobio > Gobio occitaniae. Next base: position 4,376 of record JARQWZ010006047.1, on the reverse strand, counting down.
CATAAAACGCTGATGGTACCCCTTATGATTTTTACACATAAAACGCTGATGGTACCCCTTATGATTTTGCACGAAAAACGCTGATGGTACCCCTTATGATTTTACACAAAAACGCTGATGGTACCCCTTATGGTTTTACACAAAAAACGCTGATGGTACCCCTTATGATTTTACACATAAAACGCTGATGGTACCCCTTATGATTTTACACATAAAACGCTGATGGTACCCCTTATGAATTTTACACGAAAAACGCTGATGGTACCCCTTATGGTTTTACACATAAAACGCTGATGGTACCCCTTATGGTTCTACACAAAAAACACTGATGGTACCCCTTATGATTTTACACATAAAACGCTGATGGTACCCCTTATGATTTTGCACGAAAAACGCTGATGGTACCCCTTATGATTTTACACGAAAAACGCTGATGGTACCCCTTATGATTTCACACGAAAAACGCTGATGGTACCCCTTATGATTTTACACATAAAACGCTGATGGTACCCCTTATGATTTTACACGAAAAACGCTGATGGTACCCCTTATGATTTTACACATAAAACGCTGATGGTACCCCTTATTATTTTACACATAAAACGCTGATGGTACCACTTATGATTTTACACAAAAAATACTGATGGTACCCCTTATGGTTTTACACAAAAAACGCTGATGGTACCCCTTATGGTTTTACACAAAAAACACTGATGGTACCCCTTATGGTTTTACACAAAAAATACTGATGGTACCCCTTATGGTTTTACACAAAAAACGCTGATGGTACCCCTTATAGTTTTACACAAAAAACACTGATGGTACCCCTTATGGTTTTACACATAAAACGCTGATGGTACCCCTTATGGTTCTACACAAAAAACACTGATGGTACCCCTTATGATTTTACACATAAAACGCTGATGGTACCCCTTATGATTTTGCACGAAAAACGCTGATGGTACCCCTTATGATTTTACACGAAAAACGCTGATGGTACCCATTATGGTTTTACACAAAAAATGCTGATGGTACCCCTTATGATTTTAAACGAAAAACACTGATGGTACCCCTTATGGTTTTACACAACAAATGCTGATGGTACCGCTTATGGTTTTACACAAAAAACACTGATGGTACCCCTTATGGTTTTACACAAAAAACGCTGATGGTACCCCTTATGATTTTACACATAAACCGCTGATGGTACCCCTTATGATTTTACAAATAAAACGCTGATGGTACCACTTATGATTTTAAACGAAAAACGCTGATGGTACCCCTTATGGTTTTACACATAAAATGCTGATGGTACCCCTTATGGTTTTACACATAAAACGCTGATGGTACCCCTTATGGTTCTACACATAAAATGCTGATGGTACCCCTTATGGTTTTACACATAAAACGCTGATGGTACCCCTTATGATTTTACACGTAAAACGCTGATGGTACCCCTTATGATTTTACACATAAAACGCTGATGGTACCCCTTATGATTTTACACGAAAAACGCTGATGGTACCCCTTATGGTTTTACACATAAAACGCTGATGGTACCCCTTATGGTTCTACACATAAAACGCTGATGGTACCCCTTATGGTTTTACACATAAAACGCTGATGGTACACCTTATGGTTCTACACAAAAAACGCTGACGGTACCCCTTATGATTTTACACATGAAACGCTGATGGTACCTCTTATGGTTCTACACATAAAACGCTGATGGTACCCCTTATGGTTTTACACAAAAACGCTGATGGTACCCCTTATGGTTTTACACATAAAACGCTGATGGTACCCCTTATGATTTTACATATAAAACGCTGATGGTACCCCCTTCTGATTTTACATATAAAAAGCTGATGGTACCCCTTATGATTTTGCACGAAAAACGCTGATGGTACCCCTCATGAATTTACACATAAAACGCTGATGGTACCCCTTATGATTTTTACACATAAAACGCTGATGGTTCTCCTTGTGGTTTTACACATAAAACGCTGATGGTACCCCTTATGATTTTACACATAAAACGCTGATGGTACCCCTTATGGTTTTACACAAAAAATACTGATGGTACCCCTTATGGTTTTACACAAAAAACGCTGATGGTACCCCTTATGGTTTTACACAAAAAACACTGATGGTACCCCTTATGGTTTTACACAAAAAATACTGATGGTACCCCTTATGGTTTTACACAAAAAACGCTGATGGTACCCCTTATGGTTTTACACAAAAAACACTGATGGTACCCCTTATGGTTTTACACATAAAACGCTGATGGTACCCCTTATGGTTTTCCACGAAAAACGCTGATGGTACCCCTTATGATTTTACACGAAAAACGCTGATGGTACCCATTATGGTTTTACACATAAAACGCTGATGGTACCCCTTATGATTTTAAACGAAAAACGCTGATGGTACCCCTTATGGTTTTACACAAAAAACACTGATGGTACCCCTTATGGTTTTACACAAAAAAACGCTGATGGTACCCCTTATGATTTTACACATAAACCACTGATGGTACCCCTTATGATTTTACACGAAAAACGCTGATGGTACCCCTTATGGTTTTACACATAAAACGCTGATGGTACCCCTTATGGTTCTACACGAAAAACGGTGATGGTACCCCTTATGATTTTACAAATAAAACGCTGATGGTACCACTTATGATTTTAAACGAAAAACGCTGATGGTACCCCTTATGGTTTTACACATAAAATGCTGATGGTACCCCTTATGGTTTTACACATAAAACGCTGATGGTACCCCTTATGGTTCTACACATAAAATGCTGATGGTACCCCTTATGGTTTTACACATAAAACGCTGATGGTACCCCTTATGATTTTACACGTAAAACGCTGATGGTACCCCTTATGATTTTACACGAAAAACGCTGATGGTACCCCCTTATGGTTTTACACATAAAACGCTGATGGTACCCCTTATGGTTCTACACATAAAACGCTGATGGTACCCCTTATGGTTTTACACATAAAACGCTGATGGTACCCCTTATGGTTTTACACATAAAACGCTGATGGTACCCCTTATGATTTTACATATAAAACGCTGATGGTACCCCTTCTGATTTTACATATAAAAAGCTGATGGTACCCCTTATGGTTTTACACAAAAAACACTGATAGTACCCCTTATGGTCTTACACAAAAAACGCTGATGGTACCCCTTATGGTTTTACACATAAAACGCTGATGGTACCCCTTTTGATTTTACACGAAAAACGCTGATGGTACCCCTTATGATTTTACACGAAAAACGCTGATGGTACCCCTTATGAATTTACACGAAATACGCTGATGGTACCCCTTATGATTTTACACATAAAACGCTGATGGTACCCCGTATGATTTTACATGAAAAACGCTGATGGTACCCCTTATGATTTTACACATAAAACGCTTATGGTACCCCTTATGATTTTACACATAAAACGCTGATGGTACCCCTTATGATTTTACACATAAAACGCTGATGGTACCCCTTATGATTTTACACGAAAAACGCTGATGGTACCCCTTATGGTTTTACATACAAAAGGCGATGGTACCCCTTCTTATTTTACATATAAAAAGCTGATGGTACCCCTTATGGTTTTACACAAAAAACACTGATGGTACCACTTATGATTTTAAACGAAAAACACTGATGGTACCCCTTATGGTTTTACACAAAAAACACTGATGGTACCCCTTATGGTTTTACACAAAAAACGCTGATGGTACCCCTTAAGATTTTACATATAAAAAGCTGATGGTACCCCTTATGATTTTACACGAAAAACGCTGATGGTACCCCTTATGATTTTACAAGAAAAACGCTGATGGTACCCCTTATGATTTCACACGAAAAACGCTGATGGTACCCCTTATGATTTTACACATAAAACGCTGATGGTACCCCTTATGATTTTACACATAAAAAGCTGATGGTACCCCTTATGATTTTACACGAAAAACGCTGATGGTACCCCTTATGATTTTACACATAAAACGCTGATGGTACCCCTTATTATTTTACACATAAAACGCTGATGGTACCACTTATGATTTTACACGAAAAACGCTGATGGTACCCCTTATGGTTTTACACGAAAAACGCTGATGGTACCCCTTATGATTTTACACATAAAACGCTGATGGTACCCCTTATGATTTTGCACGAAAAACGCTGATGGTACCCCTTATGAATTTACACATAAAACGCTGATGGTACCCCTTATGATTTTTACACATAAAACGCTGATGGTTCTCCTTGTGGTTTTACACATAAAACGCTGATGGTACCCCTTATGATTTTACACATAAAACGCTGATGGTACCCCTTATGGTTTT
>JARQWZ010006046.1:45000-61735 GCA_033150135.1 Gobio occitaniae | reverse complement strand
TCATGACCCTCAGTCGTTATAGTTATGATGCCCAGTTTTTCTGTAACCATTTACAAAGTCTGCAGCCGTATAAGCCATGCCTTTTCAAATCTGTTCAGCTTGTAGTGTATTCCAGCTTTGTGATTAACAGCTGTTAGTCCCCCGTGCACGTGAACGCAGAGTTTAGCAGAAGACAGTGGGACATTACACAATAAAGCCACTTAATCAGTTCCTGCAGCTCACAGAGGGAACGCTGCAGAGTTCAGTGTGTAAGAGGGGAGGGCCGAAGTCATGCACAGCGGACAAGTGTGTTACGATGTTAAAAGTGTGTTTGCATTGCACAGGAGGAATTCTAAACATTTCAGCTAAATCTGTGTCTCATGCTACTCTAGTGGAAAAACTTTGATTGTTACCGACCTTTGACCCTTAAACACAGTGCATTTTCTGCAGATTGTTAACGCATCACGAGGTCGTAAAGGTGACGTTATGGAAAGCTAATATAGAGTGGATTCAGCGCAGTGGATCTTTCTACATCATAAATGGTCTTTGATGCAACACTTATCAAATGTCATTTAATTGAGTCATTTTTTAATGCTAGGAAAGTCGGATTGAACCTGTAATTTTCTAAATGTCATTTTTTTTTCAGCACTGCTTCAATTTTCCCACCTGTTATCAAAAGATCACAAATACCAATTTTTCAGCAAAAATGTCTGTTTATGATAATTTGATCTCCCCATACAAACACTGCGCAATGCATCCTTTTAGTCGTCATTTTTAATGCTTAAAGGTCCCATGGCATGAAATTTTCTTTCATTTTATGAGGTTTTTTAACGTTAATATGAGTTCCCCTAGTCCAGGGGTGTCCAAGCCTGGTCCTGGAGAGCTACCACCCTGCATATTTTAGCTCCAACCTCAATCAAACACACCTGAAACAGCTAATCATGGTGTTCAGGGCATAGATATACATAATAAAGGCTAGATGTCTCGTCCGCGCTGCTGGCCAATGGAGGTCGACGTCCGCACCTGGCGGCCATCTTGTCACAGTCAGCTCGCTCACTCGTAACATTGTTTTCATGTTGCTTGCACTTTTTAAATAACCATAACTTGCTCAAATTTCTACTGATTTTCAAACTGTTTGGTTTGTTATAAACGTCAGAGATGTAGTTGTGACACTGCATACTTATGAAAAATTATTCATAATTTGTTCAAGCATCCATAATTATAGCCACACTAATAACATTTGTAAGAAACCAAACCATTTGTAAATCCGTCAAGATTTCAGCGAGATAAGAGTATTTGTGTTCAGATCACTCGCCTTACATCAGAGCCCGCCAGAAAGCTTGCCTGTGACAAGATGGCCGCCGGTGAAGACGTTAGAGACTCCGCCGGAAGACATCTAGCCTTTATTATGTATATCTATGGCTACCACCCTGCAGATTTTAGCTCCAACCTCAATCAAACACACCTGAACCAGCCAATCATGGTGTTCAGGGTGCTAGATAATTACAGACAGGTGTGTTGGAGCAGGGTTGGAACTGAAATCTGCAGGACGGTAGCTCTCCAGGAGCAGGGTTGTATATGGTCCCCAAGTGGCTAGAAAGTTTGATAGGTGTAAAGCAAGTTCTGGGTAGGAACGCTCTACCTTTGAGAAAATGAGCTCAGATGAGCCGATCTGGAATCTTCCCTATATGTGTCGTCATACGGGGAACGGTTACCTCCCCTTCCTCTGCTTTGCCTGCCCGGAGAATTTGGAGAAAATGGATTCCGTTTATCAGTCGCGATGTCAGCACAGGCTTTACAAACAGACTTTACCACATGGATTCGACAGCACCGCCACAAACAGTGAGTAACAGTGTTCATTAATGCCTGATCTGTGATCAGTGATTTCTGATGTGTAGCTTATCATTCAAGTTCACTCAGACTTTCTTTCTAAATCATTTAACCCTCAAGCCACCCTCGCATAACAGCCCTTAATCCCGCCCTCGGGGACACATTTGGGCATGAAGGTTACAAGTGTGATTAAATTTTTTTTTTTTTAACTAATATTATATCACCATCTTTGATCAAATTAATTCTATACATTTTTGCCTTTTGTTGAGATTTTTGGGGTATTAATTAATTTATTTACCTCTATAACTACCATATTTTTTATGTAAAATATGCTCATTTTTATGTATATTTAATATTTCTTTAACTTCAGTAAAAAAAAAACCTATGATGGTATTCATTTCTTTTTAAAGCTAAAATATCAATAGCCAGTAGATGGCAATAGAACGTCTCGGTTACGGATGTAAACCTCGTTCCCTGAGGAGGGAACGGAGACGTAACGTTAGTGACTAACGAATGGGGGTTTCGCTTAGAAGCCTATCATCTTCGAGCTTAGAGAAAACGCCCAATGGCGTGCCAATGCCATGGGCATGCGGAATTTGCATACGTGACTCCGCCTCACTGCGTGAGTATATAAGGATGCACATGTGCACATGTTGACCCTTCAGCAACGCTCGGAAGCGGTGCAGGGCGAACCGTACTGCCAGCAACTCGAGGCAATTGACATGCAGGAGGCGCTGGGGTCCTGTCCAGGAGCCCGCGGCTGCTTGTCCATTGCACATGGCACCCCACCCCGTGGCAGAGGCATCCGTCGATACGACAACATGCCTGGAAACTCGTTCTAAGGGGACACCTGCCCGTAGAAAACTGAGGTTCGAGTCACTTGGACCCGGAGCGTGCCAGACTGCCATGCCCATCTCGGGACTCGATCGCGAAGCCAATGCTGAAGCGGTCTCATATGTAGCAATCCGAGCGGCGTTACCGCGGCTGCAGAAGCCATATGCCCCAGGAGCCTCTGAAATAGTTTCAGTGGAACCGCAATCTTGCTCTCGATTTGACGGAGGCAAGTCAGCAGAGACTGCGCGTGCTCGCTCGAAAGCTGCGCGTACATGGCGAGCGAGTCGATGTCCATACCGAGAAAAGAGATCCTCTGCGCTGGGCAGAGTTTGCTCTTCTCCCAGTTGACCCGAAGGCCCAGACGGGCTAGGTGTTGGAGCACCCGATCTCTGTGTCCGCAAACCTGCTCCCGAGAGTGGCCCAGTATGAGCCAGTCGTCGAGATAATTCAGGATGCGAACCCCGTGCTGCCGAAGGGGCGCAAGGGCTGCCTCGGCAATCTTCGTAAAGACGCGAGGGGACAGAGATAGCCCGATGGGAGGACCGCGTACTGATATGCCCTCCCCTCGAAAGCAAACTGTAGGAACGGTCTGTGTCGAGGAAGGATGGAGACATGAAAGTAGGCGTCCTTCAGGTCGATCGCTGCAAACCAATCGTGAGGACGAACGCATTCGAAAAGGCGTTTCGCAGTCAACATCTTGAACGGAAGCCGGTGAAGGGATCGGTTCAAGATGCGAAGGTCCAGGATTGGCCGTAACCCACCGGTTTTCTTGGGTACAATGAAGTAGGGGCTGTAGAACCCCGACTCCATTTCGGCTGGAGGGGCCGGCTCGATCGCACCCTTCGCCAGCAGGGTGGCAATCTCCGCACGCATGACGGGGGCATGGGCCCCGGTCACGGTATAGCGGACTCCCCTGAAGCGGGGAGGAGCCTGCGCGAACTGAATCGCGTAGCCGCGCCTGACGGTCCGCGCGACCCAGCGGGACAGCCCCGGATACTGAAGCCAGGCTTCCAGAAACTGCACCAACGGGGTCATACGGACGGTCGACGTACCCAGGGTGGGGCAGCGAGGCAGCGTTACCGGCCCGGACATGGGAGGCTGTGGGGCGTCCCGGTGTGGGGGCATGGTTAACGGCTGCGTCCTGACAGAGGAGACCAGGGAAGGACGCACGTTCCACTGGGGTCTGCTCTGAAAGGAGGCTGGCGACAGAGAGGGATGCGAGTGGCGGGACCCGGGGGTGGCGCGCACTGTCATCACCGACTGAACAAAAGATTCTCCCCCGGCCCTCCACCGGGGGAAGGAGCGGCCCTGCTGCCGTCTCCTGGAAAGAACTGCCCATCCCTGAGCTGTCCGCATCAGGAGCGCCGCTTAGCCTGGCGTTTCTTCTCGCGGGCTGCGGGGCTGGAGCGGACTGGGACGCCTTCCTGCGGCTACCTCTGCGCGGCCCGGGTGGAGGCTGCTGCTTGGGTGGCGCAGAGGTTGAGGGAACCGCGGGAGGGCGCCCTCGGCGGCGAGTAGACTGAGGCACCTGTGCGGGCGGTGGTGTGGAGGCAGCAGCTGACCGCCGGGGCAGGATATGTTTTATCGCCTCAGTCTGCTTCTGAGCGGCCGAGAACTGTTGGGCGAAGCTCTCGACCGCCCCACCGAATAGCCCATCCTGGGATATGGGTGCGTCGAGGAACCGCATATCGGCCAGGGTGAGCCATAGGTGTCTCTCCTGGACCACAGTAGTGGACATCACCTGACCCAGGGAGCGTGCGGTAACCTTCGTCGCCCGAAGAGCGAGGTCGGTGGCGGCACGCAACTCATTGCTGAGTCCTGGATCAGCTCTACCCTCGTGCATGTCGCACAGCAACTGGGCTTGGTAAGCCTGGAGGGTTGCCATGGGATGCAGCGAAGCGGTGGCCTGCCCCGCAGCTCTATAGGTCCTCGCCGCCAGAGACGACGAAAACCTACAGGCCTTGGAGGGGTGCTTTGGGTCACCACGCCAGGTCGAAGCACTCTGAGGACACCGTTGCATCGCAACAGAGCGTTCGACTGGGGGAACCCCAGTGTACCCTTTAGCCGCGGCTCCATCAAGGGCAGAGAAGGCAGAAGAGCTCGCCAAACAGTCGCGGGAAGACAACGGGTTCTTCCAGGACCGCGCAATCTCTTCATGCACCTCGGGAAAGAAAGGTATTGGAGGGGTGGCCGGACGGGTGTCCGGACGCGCCGCCCCCAAAAACCAATCATCCAGCCGCGATCGCTCAGGTCGGGGCGGAGGGTTCCACTCCAACCCAAGCGTCGTGGGTGCCCGAGAGAGCATGGCTGTCAATTCTGGGTCCGACTCGGGCAATGCTGGCGCACCCGAAGGTGGCAGCACAGCCGAGTCATCATCCTCAGATGACTCCAGCCCACCTTGTGATGCGGCGATAGACATTTCCTCATCTTCCGCCGCACCAAACGCCACAGTCTGGACAGCAAGAGATGGCCCCGATGTAGACGCTTGAACACGGGGCGGGTCAAGTGTATGAGAGGGGGGTGTGGGCCGAGGCACGAGCGTCAGAGCTTTATTCCACACCGTCACCCTCAGGTCACCCTGGCCACCAGCCAAAGTGCCGCCTCCGGTGGAGACCGCAGATTGGGGTGTGGCAGAGGGGACTCTCGCTCCGGCATCAGCGCAGAGGTCACGGAGTCTCGACCGTAACACTGAGATGATCATGTTCCCGCAGTGAGAACATGAATCATCCACGAGCGCTGCCTGAGCGTGCTGAAAGCCCAAACACGTCACACAGCGCTCGTGCCCATCAGAAGGCGAGAGAAATCTACCGCACCCAGAAGTGCACGGGCGAGACATCCTGAAAAGGACGTGCCACGTGCAAGCTCTTTTGTGAGAGGAAACTTCACAGTCGATGCCGAAGCGCCCAGGGAAACACACACCAGCTGTCAAACGGACCACTGCGCAGATCAGCAGGCAGGAAGTATGCGATCACTGGAACGCGCCGTAACACCAACACCGACTGGAAAGCTGCTCGTCTTGAAGAAGCTGACAGAGTCTCAGAAGGCTGTAGGAGTGAAGAGGTAGGTACCCTTGGCTCCGAAAGCAGAAACATAATGCGATATTGCCACGTACTTCCTTATATACTTGCAGTGAGGCGGAGTCACGTATGCAAATTCCGCATGCCCATGGCATTGGCACGCTATTGGGCGTTTTCTCTAAGCTCGAAGATGATAGGATTCTAAGCGAAACCCCCATTCGTTAGTCACTAACGTTACGTCGTAGTGACTGAACGAAAGGGAACTCAATGGCTGCATATGGGCTGAACTCTGTAAACCAATGTTTTAACAATTTTTTTTTTAATTGCCCAGTTATTGGCTCATTTAAGTCCTTTGTTTGTGTATGTGTGAGTGACTGTTTTTTATTTGACAAAAATAAAAACCAAAACTCACTCTATTATAGGCTCATTCAATGGCTTTCAATGTAATGCTTTTGTGGATGTGTGTGTTTGAGTGTGTGTGCGCGTGAGTGTGAGTGTTTGCCACATTGAGAATGTTGTATAGGCTCACTCCATCATTTGTGTGTATGTATGATCTGCATTGTGTTGGATGTATTGATTTTTATTGGACAAATAAATAAAAAAATGCTCGGAATTACATTTTTTTCCATTCTTTCCTATGGGTGCCCATTTTTGTCCACGAAGGCGGGATTAAGGACTTTTTTTTTTCAAGCACTTAACATTGTAGTATCGAGTCTAAAAAATTGTTGTGTGTTCAGGTGGCAAACTTAGAAAAAGTAGCCAAGTCTTGTACCGCTCAGATTAAGGAAAGTATTTTTAAAAAAAACAAACAAAATGATTTTGCCCTCAATTGTCCAGAAGATGGCTTTAGGTAATACTGTCAGTCCCACCGCTGGCCGTCTTGATGCCCGAAGCGTAATGCATCAGTGAATCAAGCCAGTGACTAAAACGATCAACTTCACATGGTTTCTGTTAGTAGCATGAAACAAATCTGTTATTTCAATTGTGATTAGATGCTAGATTAGCGATCAAAGAACACTCTCTTTATAATGTTCGGAGCTGTCAATCACATGTCGTGAGTGTATCTGCACACTTGCCCAAACTGCCGTTATAAGGAATGATGCTGTTATGCTGTACAAAGCTCTTACTGTATTCATGTCGATGTCGTGTTTGCTATTAGTTGTGGTGAAAGTATTTTTGTGCGAGAAATAGCATTGCAATGACGAGATCACTGCATTCACTGATCAACAGACTGTCTGTGTACTCAATGCTCATCACTGCAGCCATTCATGTGATGGGAAAAGATCGAAAAATAATGCTATAATCAACACTTTGACGATTCGTTCCACATGTTATAAAGTTGGTAGAATAAGGAGGAAGAAGACAGGGTCGGTGTGACTGGGACTCGTGTTTATTCAGAGCTCCCAAATACAAACAAAATAAACTCGCGCTCACAACAACTCCGCACAATAAAACTTTCTCAGCTATCTTTCTCCAGCTCTCCGTCTCTCTCTGGTCCACATGCAGTCCGTCTCTCTCTCTGGCAGCTCTTGCAGACCTCGCTAAACCACGCCCCCTCCGCCACATAATCTAATGCTGCGTTCACACCAAACGGGAATAGAGCATCAGGAGCGAGTGATTTCAATGTTAAGTCAATGGAAAGGCGCGTTGACGTGCGTCTGGAGGTCCTGCGGCGCAATGGACACGATTCTGCCTCATTCGCGCATCCAGTTAGCGCAAATGACGTGAATTGGACGCAAATTGAGCGTCTTACAGTGGTGCTTTTGTGCATTCACGCGTTTGAAGCAAATTCGGGTCTGACGCCCGAGATTAAAATTTTTTACTTTGGCGTCAATTTGCACCGCGTTAACCAATCAGGAGCCTGCTCGCTGCTGTCACGTGGTGAAGTGACGTGATGAGAAACCCTGCATAATTTAAAAATACTACTTTTGTGTCACAAAATGAGGTTTTAAGACTTTTTCAGGTGAGAATGTAGTTGTTTAAAGCTCAAATCTGTGGTTTATTTATAAAGAGAGCGCCTATTTTTTTTTTAATAATCTTGTGTTTTTGGAGTTGTGAGATCCAGGCGATCACCGGGCGCTCAGCGCTCATTAACCCCAGCGAGAGCAGCCTTTCCTTGGCCAGTCCTTCTGCCGTCTGCCGCTGCTCTGATGTCCTGTAGTGGCTCGTCTTGTGTGGATCTAACGGCCGATCTTTGGTATCATGAATCTATAATTTGTTGTCTGCCAAATCGTTTTGACTGAGGGCAAAGAGAAGTTTCAAAACTTTATTTTTTAGGATATTTAAATAAACATGCAGTGAAGATAATGTAGGAGTTGCCTGGACCACATTTGTGTGGCTATTAATGCTTAATATATATTTTTTAACGAAAATGAAAAGAGGCAGAGTGGTGTTTTATGACATATTTCTCCTGAAGCGCCTTGAACGCGTGTCTATTTCGCTTCAAACGCTCAATTTATACGCGCGTCCAATTCACTGTGGACGCGCGAATGATCAAGTGTCCAACTAGACGCGGTAGACGTGATTTTGACGCTCTATTCGCGTTTGTTTGAACGCAGCATAATACTCATTTCAAATGCAAAGATGTCAGCCAATGACAACAGTGGGCGTTTTCACTGAAGTCTCACAGCAGACACGCCCCTTGAAACAGAGCATTCAAGCAAGAGGGCTAATATCAGTATAGAAAAAATGCTTTTTATTTCTAAATCATTTTTTTAAGTAAAAACCATACTAACAATATAAGTACACCTCAGGAAACATTATAAAATAAAATAAAAAATCCATGCCATGGGACCTTTAAAGCTGTAGTTCATCCAAAAATGAAATGTGAATTGCTGTGCCTGTCACTAAACTGCAATGTGTGATGGAAAGGCATTAAAAGGGCCGACAGAACGTTTCTTGTATTCCAAAGAAAAACGATGCAGGCGACACGTGGGCGAGGAAACGATGGCAGAATTTTCCTTTTTGGATGAACTGGTTTTTTTTTTAAACAAACTTTGATTTGATCCACGGCTCTTTTAATGCTGATGAGAGAGCCTTTCCATCGCACGTCGAGGTTTAGTGAAAGACAGAGCAATGCACAGCTGAAAAAACACAGAACAGGCCAAACATTACAGGACCCCGCATTGCACTGAAAGGGTGCAAACAGCATCAGCACAAAACAAGTGTCCCAGTCGTGCTATTCCACCTCATAAATCCAGAGAAAATTGCTTTGCAATATTCGGCTCATTAGCTGTCGTTGTTATTGGAGCACTGAAGAGAATCAACTCCCTTATTGGTTGAATACGCATACAATCTTTATTCTTTATGGTTGGTGGTCTGAGAATAGTTGCACATTTGTGATTCATTTATACACTCACCTAAAGGATTATTAGGAACACCTTTTCAATTTCAGATTGGTTTCTTGAACATGACAATGAGTTCACTGAACTAAAATGGCCCCCACAGTCCCCAGATCTCAACCCAATAGAGTATTTTTGGGATGTGGTGGAACGGGAGCTTCGTGCCCTGGATGTGCATCCCACAAATCTCCATCAACTGCAAGATGCTATCCTATCAATATGGGCCAACATTTCTAAAGAATGCTTTCAGCACCTTGTTGAATCAATGCCACGTAGAATTAAAGGCAGTTCTGAAGGCGAAAGGGGGTCAAACACAGTATTAGTATGTGTTCCTAATAATCCATTAGGTGAGTGTACATGTATACAGTTGTGGTCAGAGTTATTGGTAAATATGAGCAAAGGTGCCTGTGGAAATAAATCTGCATTGTTTATCCTTTTGATCTTTCATTCAAAGAATGGGCAGGAATTGAAAGTCACATTATGAAATAAAGGGTTTTCTCCAAAATATATTGGCCACAATAAGTGGCACCCCTAGAGTAAAATATCTCTCACATTCATGTTTACATTTTTTAGCACACCAGGTGACTACAGGAGCTGACTATTAAATTGTCCAGCCATGACTTCCTGTTCCACAGGAGGATAAATATGAGGAAACACAACAGCCAAATTCCCTCAATCATCATCACAATGAGTAAAAGCACAGAATATAGTTCTGATGTGCAGCTAAAGATTCACACAATAAGAAAAGAGCTAAAGCACTGAAAATTCCCATTTCCAGAAGTTCAATCCTCTAAAGATGTTCTGAATCTGGAAGAGGACGTGTGTGTGTGTGTGTGTGTGTGTGTGTGTGTGTGTGTGTGTGTGTGTGTGTGTGTGTGTGTGTGTGTGTGTGTGTGTGTGTGTGTGTGTGTGTGTGTGTGTGTGTGTGTGTGTGTGTGTCGTCCTAATGCACGAGAGGAGGAGCGTTTGAGTGGACAAAGACTCTCCAAGATCACAGATGGCAGAGATTAGTCGAGTCTTAGGGGGCTTTCACATCTCAAGTTCGGTTCATTTGGTCCGAAACAAGGGCAAACAATTATACATTGTAGCACTTTTCAGCTTTTTTGGTTCCTTTGCACACCACACTCACAGATTGCTTTGGTCCGAACCAGTTGAAACAAACCAAAATGCAGTCAAATGACAACATCCACGTCACTCATAGGCCATGGCGTATTTCCTAAACTGAGACTGCGTGGGCTGGTTTGGTCCCTGGCCATAATCTATTACATTGTTTGTGTACACCACAATATGCAAACAATACATTTCTATAATGAAGCGCGGATGCGGCTTGAAAACAACATTCTAATGAACGGCGAGCGCGCATCGTTCATCACTTCAAGCAAAGATCGCGCTGTTCTTGTGAGTTTTCCAAAGTTGGGACCTAATATGGTCATCAGACCAAATTTCTATGAGGCTCCGCCCCTCCTCCTACTCCTAGTTTGTCCGCGAGCTGAAATGCTAAAGTGCAAACTGTCAACAAACACTTCCATATCACATAATGCACTGACTACGGCAGCTGGTTTAGTCCAAAACTGATCAGTACTTTTTGCAGTTGGGTCTGTTCGAGGTCGGATCACGTTCTCACCACAAGCGAACCGCTCCAGAGTTTCACCTCTTCAAGGAGCTCTCTGCGCTTGTTTGGTCCGCTTCTGGTGCGCACCCGAGTGCGATTGCTGCTTTCACACCTGAGCAAACCAACCGCACCAAAGGGGAAAACCAACTCTAGTACGATTCAACCGAACTAAATGAGGCAGGTGTGAAAGCACCCTTGGGCTCAGAAAGACTAAAAACGGTCTCCAACAGCTCCGACATCAGCACAAGATGTTTGGGGAAATCCTCCTCGCTCATCCAGAAACAAACTCCAGCATATTCAGTGTTCAGACACGACTGGACCCTCAGACGGGACCTGTGGTCACATGACACTAAAACAAGAGCTTTTGGGCGGCAAACCCACCAGATGGAGATCAGAAGCAGCCCATGGCCACGGTTAAACACACCGCTGGATCTTTAATGTCAGGGCCGATTGTCACAGTTCTATGAGAGAGGACTCAAATGCAGGAATGAGTGATCAGGGGTTTATTAACAAACAGCAGACAAGACAAGATATGGTGAGAAGGTGAACACTGTCCAAACAGTAAGCAGGTTAGGAGCACAATCACAGGCAGGAAGAGCAGCCACAATAAATAACTCCAGAAGGTGGTAGACTGGAGAGCAGTTCTGAGAAGCATAAAGCTTGGAACATACTCTGCAAGAACAAAGAAATCAGTTCGTTTTCTCGAGGTGGCAAGAACAAGAACAAAGTTCGTTCTCGCCAGGACATTCCATACTTCACGTGAAAAGCAGGTACCGAACATCTCCATTTCTCCGCATTAAAGCTTGGAACATACTCTGCAAGAACAAAGAAATTAGTTCGTTTTCTCGAGGTGGCAAGAACAAGAACAAAGTTGGTTCTGGCCAGGACATTCCATACCTCATGAGAAAAGCAGGTGTCGAACATCTCCATTTCTCCGCATTAACCCTGCTCACTATAAAATTCTGACCAATCACACAATAGTTCTCGGACACCCACAAGAAAAAAGTTCTGCTCAGACGATGTGTCGAGAACGAGCTGCGAGAACTCCCAAACCAGGGCTGCGAGAACAAAATCACGTCATTTTGTTCTCGCAGCCCTGTGAGCGAGAACCTTTTTCTCTGTTCTTGCGGAGTATGTTGCGGCCTTGAGACCAGAGGATACCAACGATGGCCAGGCAGGAATCCTTGGGCAATGCAGTCAGGTCTTATCAGGAAACTCACCAAGCTTGCAGCTAGGCAAGGAGAGCAAGCTGCCAGGGAGCTCTATTTGCAGGACAGGAACTAGAGACACAGAAAACAAGACAAGACCGAAAGGCAGCACAAACACTTAGCAATACTAGCATAACGACACACGTAGCTACAACGTATAACGAACCAGCAACCACATGAGGAAAAGAACACACTTTATAAAGGGAGCTGAAAACATGAGGAGAGGGTGAGCACACTCAGACAAGGAACAGGTGAGCACACAATCAGTTAATCAATGAGGACTAGGCAAGGACTAAACAAGGGGGCGTGGTAACAGGAAACAAGGAGGCAGGACACAGGGAGCACATGACAAACACAAACCAAGACAGAGCCATGTGTTCATGCACAACACAAACAAAGACACATTAAACAATGACAAAACATGCAGAGCTGTCAGAGGAGAACCCTGACACCGGTGTTTTTGCTCCTGGACTTCTTGTTCAGACACACGGCATCATGGATTCTAGCAAACACCAGCAGATAAAACATCAAAACCTGCTGGAGATCTTATAATGGGCCGTGGTTGGATCTTCCATCAGGACAATGATCCAAAATCAACACAGAAATGTGTCAGTGAGCACAAAATGAAGGCCGTCCCAGTCCCTGAGCTGAACCCTATAGAGAATGAGTGATGGAGTGAAGAGAAGAGCTGGGAATCTGAAGGATCTGGAGAGATTCTGTGTGAAGGAATGGGCTCTGATCTCCAAACTCATCCAGCATTACAGAAGAAGACTCAGAGCGTCTGTCCTGGGGGAAGGACGGGGCAAAAGGTGTTTCATAAAAGGGTGGCAATAACGTGTTTTGGAGAAAAGCATTTATTTCATAATGTGTTAATTCTTTTACTTCAATGAAAGGTTAGATTTTTGCACATTTTTTGAATGGAAATAAAAAGGATAAACAGCCACATTTGATCATATTTACCAGGGGTGCCAATAATTCTGACCACAACTATGAGAGAGCGTCGTGTTTCTTGTTGATGTGGTATTTTCTCCTGTCGGTGGTTAGGGAGAGTATTATTAATATTGGCCACCTCCTGTGCATCAGTCCAGCTCGCTGCCACCACCCTCTCATCGTTTCCTGCTCTTTAATCACATGATAAGGCCCAATGACGCCTCCTGGACTGGCGTCATGCAGTGTGTGTTTGTGTGTGTGTCCCACACGGCCCACTGTTGATGTCAGTCCCCCCAGGTGAGAGCCAGGCCTCCACCCCGTGTCCCTCAGCCACCCGCTGTCTCTCCCCGTGATCGCGCTCATGGCCTGGGCAGCGCAGTGAGAGAGAAGCCCAGGAGAGATGCTGGCGCCCGCCTGTGGCACGGCTTATGGGAATTAATCAGGTTTTCCTGATGGCCCTCTCTAATGGAGAAAGCAGTGTGTGCAGACATGAACTCCTGACTCTGCTGACGGAAGCAAGACATGAGGATGTTTTGAAAAGAAGATCTATCTATCTATCTATCTATCTATCTATCTATCTATCTATCTATCTATCTATCTATCTATCTATCTATCTGTCTATCTGTCTATCTGTCTGTCTGTCTGTCTGTCTGTCTGTCTGTCTGCCTGTCTATCTATATGTCTATCTATCTGTTTGTCTGTCTGTATGTCTATCTATCTGTCTGTCTGTCTGTCTATCTATATATATATATATATGTCTTTCTATCTATCTGTCTATATGTCTGTCTATCTGTCTGTCTGTCTGTCTATCTATCTATATATCTGTCTGTCTGTCTGCCTATCTATCTATCATTGCTGTATAGTACTGCACGTTGTAATGTTGTAGTTTACTCATGAAAATGCTAAAATATTAGATTTTAAAAAAAATTTTTATATATAGATATAGATATAGATTTATATAGATAGATATAAAATTGTGTGTTTTGTGTGTGCCTTCATTATATAACAATACACAGCATGGACAGACAGATAGACGGATGGATAGAGATACTCCACTAATGTGCTTTGAATTGGAAGCAAAGTGGTGATTTTTTAGTTATTTGTGTGTGTGTTTGGCCCAGGTAAACCCTACGTTATGAGGACAAAATGTCCCCACGAAGATGGCAATATCTGAAATTCTGTTTGGTCGCCATGAGGAAAGCAGCTTAAGTTATAGATCAGACTAAATTATGTTTTTTGAAAATATAAAAAAACAGAAAGTTTTCTGTGATGCTTTGGGTTAGGGGATAGAATATACAGTTTGTACAGTATAAAAATCATTATGTCTATGCAAAGTCCTCATTAAACATGAAAACACAACATGCATGTGTGTGTGTTCTTGTATACATGGTTTAAGAGGACACAGATGTGTGTAAGGACATGGGTATTAAATGTAAACATGCTTACTTCCCCAGTCCTCATAAACCAAATGGCTTATAAAAAATACTAAACTGTGTTTTTTATGATTCAAATGTCAATGCCCAAATGTTTTCTGTGATGGTTAGGCTTATGGGATAGAATATTCTTGTACAGTATACAAAACACGCCTATGGAGAGTCCCAGTAAACCACCCATTCGTGTGTGTGTGTGTGTGTGTGTGTGTGTGTGTGTGTGTGTGTGTGTGTGTGTGTGTGTGTGTGTGTGTGTGTGTGTGTGTGTGTGTGTGTGTGTGTGTGTGTGTGTGTGTGTGTGAACTCACACTGCAGTTTGGCCAAAATACACCAGTGACTGATCCAGCGAGGCTCATTCCTAAGCTCTGCCAGAGGAATGTTTGAGCGCGAGTGACGCTCCACTGGAATGTGTGTGTTTGTGTGTGTGTGTGTGTGTTGTCACCGCGGCCCAGCAATGACAAAAGGAAGTTGATTTAAGACGAGCTCAACAGGGAAAAGTGGCAAGATGATATGAGATTGTGGTCCCGGAAATTAAAGCTTTGGCTTTAGACAAGGGTTTAATTTGATGGGACATTTTGAAAATTAAAAATATAATGCATTACTTAGAGTATTCATCAAGCATTTTTGTCTTTATTAGTATTGTTTTAACGCCTTGATATATTTATAAAAAAACAAAAAAAAGAAAACACACACACTCTCATGCATATACCTTTCAGAAGTTTGGGGTTGAGAAGATTTTGTAATGTTTTTGAAAGAAATGCTCACCAAGACTGCATTTATTTGATCAAAAATACAGTAAAAACAGCAACATTGTGAAATATTATTTGTACACTATATTGGCAGAAGTATTGGGACGCCCCTGCAAATCAGTCCAGGTGTTCAATCCCTTCATGGCCAGGTGTGTAAATCAAGCACTAGGCCTGCAGACGCTTCTACACACATTAGTGAGAGAATGGGCGGCTCTCAGGAGCTCAGAGAACTCAAGCGTGGTAGCGTGATCAGTGGACACCTGTGCAAAAAGACCAAATATTATACTAAATATTCCACACTCAACTGTTAGTGGGATTATAACAAAGTGGAAGCGATTGGGAGCAACAGCAACTCGGCCATGAAGTGATAGGCCAGGTCAAATCACAGAGCGGGGTCAGCGCATGCTGAGGGTCACAGAAGTCGCCAACTTTCTGCAGAGTCAAGAGCTCCAGACCTCCAAACTTCTGTGGCCTTCAGATGAGCTCAAGAACAGTGTGTAGAGCTTCAGGGAATGGGTTTCCATGGCCGAGCAGCTCATCCAAGCCTTACATTACCAAGTGCAATGCAAAGCGTGGGATGCAGTGGGGTAAAGCGCGCCACCACTGGACTCTAGAGCATTGGAGACGTGTTCTCTGGAGTGACCAATCACGCTTCTCTGTCTGACAATCCTGTGGACGAGTCTGGGTTTGGCGGTTGCCAGGAGAACTGGACTTGCCTGACTGCATTGTGCCAAGTGTAAAGTTTGGTGGAGGGGGGATTATGGTGTGGGGTTGTTTTTCAGGGGTTGGGCTTGGCCTCTTAGTTCCAGTGAAAGGAACTCTTAATGCTTCACCAAGACTTTTTGGACAATTTCATGCTCCCCATGGACCTTCAGAAATCATTTTAATATGCTGATCGGTGCCTAATCTTATTATCCTCAAATTGAAAATGGATGCCCTGCTTAATATTTTTGTTAATATTGGAAACTGTGGTATTTTTTTTTCAGGATTCATTGATGAATACAAAGTTCAAAAATATAATTAAAAATTTTTTTTATTAAAATAATAATTAAGAGTCCCTTTATGTAAGTATTATAAGACCTTCTGAAATCATTTGCAGTACAAAATGTGTTAAAAATGCTGTATGGAATATAATATTACAGCTTTAGTCTTTAGACATTGTTGGGTGTCTGACATTCATTTGTCTTTGAGGATGTTTGTACTAATTTAAAGCATATGCTGAGACAGGCTTGTAATCATTATACTGGCATGCATTACCTGTAATGTCCCTGTCCATTATCCTCACCACCTTCTCCATCTCCTCCATTCACAGACCTAATTATGGGCTTGTTAAGAGCTTTTTCATTTTCTTCTCCAACTCATTTGCGCTCACATTTACTATTGCACACAGTTTCACATGTTGACTTGTGTCTGATGCGCTGTATGTTTTATATTGCATTATGAGCTTGGCTCTAGTTCCTGGACAGTTCTGGTGGAAATCTCAGCCGGTCAACTTTGTTTGTTTGTTCTCAACAGGCAAACTGGTAATATATCTAAAACATGTGCGGTTAGCACGGCTATATACATATGCCAGGAAAATACCTTATTCATAAAACTAATTAAGCTTTTTCTTCTGTGCGTTTCTCAGATCACAACTACTTCAACCTCCACATCATCGCTTGTGCACATCATAAAAGCCATTTCTCATTCTTTCGTAAAAGTTGCAAATGCTTTGGTACATCCATGCACACTCTAAATCTTGGGTTATTTTTTCTTCCCAAATCCTTGTTTGAGCCTTTTGGGTCCTTATTATAGGAAATTTATTC